>LOEQ01001236.1:206408-230971 GCA_001685075.1 Bramus lutescens
GAAAGAAAGAAAGAAAGAAAGAAAGAAAGAAAGAAAGAAAGAAAGAAAGAGCGATCCAACTTTCTCTCACTGTTCAGGCTTCCATTCTAACCCTGCTTTCCCAGAAAAGCATTCGCCTTTTGATTTTGTTGAGGAATCTAAATTTAGGCCTGCTTCATTCCCACACATCCTCATTTTAGCCATGTAGAATTGAAAGCAAAACTCAGAAGACTTTGCCACTACTTCCCTCACAAACCTCATGTGTGACTCTGAGCTTGTAAATGGTCCTGGTGTTCCATCAGGTTGGAGTCTCTGTAGATTTCTTGGCTTTGCATAAAAAATGACATTTTGTGATTTAAAAAAAAAAGAAGGGCAAAATGAGAGAGGTCCTCTGCCTGAGACAGACCCTGGTTTGAATATTTGCTGCTTGTAAGCCACTGCCATGTGGCAATATACAAATTAATATAAATGATTTAAATTAATGTGAGAGTTAGCCAATATGAATTTAGAGCTAATAGGTCAAGCAGTGATTTAATTAATACAGTTCCTGTGTGAATATTTCAGGTGTAAGCTAGACGGGTGGCCAGGAACAACAGTGGTTCACCCCTCCCTGCAACATATTTATGAGCTAAATTATAAAACTTACTATTTTACTTAAGTATAATTTTATATGATTACTACTAATTGATGTTTAATCATGTTTGTAGTCTCTAAACTAGTCATTTTAAATGTTTAAAATTACATTTATTTTTATTTATTTGGGTTGTCCACAAGCTGCACATTTGGAAGTTAAAAGATAAATTCGGGGAGTTACTCTGCTTTAACCAAGAAGGGACTGGGGTTCAAACACAAGTCCTCAAACTTGGTTTGATGGAAGTACCTTGAGACACTGAGTCATATTGCTGACACTTAGTCTTTAACAAGTGTGTGATGGCTACATAAGCTTTATTTTATTTTTAGGTTATTCATATGCTCTCAAGACAAGGTAATAAAATCTTTTAAACTAAATCATTCGTTAGCCTAATTCTCCAATAGTACAATAGTATGCATGGAAACTAGATTCTTTGCTTGCACGTTTGGCAGTGCTATTATTATTTATTATAAATTATAAATAAAGAATTTGAATTGTCTTAGTCCTTATCATTATATTGTCACTGTCATTTGTGTGCAAAACTTATTTCTTCTTCCATTTTTTAATTTTAAACTCTAGCAACAACCCAGCTCTATTTGGTAACATAAAATATGTTATTTTATAAAATCAAATAATGATGATAAGGTCAATATGAGTAACATTCCAAAATAAAACCCTTGAACCTTTTTTGGTGCTGCTGAAAAACATATAATTTATTAATAAATAAGTATATGTTGGAAGTAATTTGAAGATAATTTGGAAGTACTGAGATACCTTAACTGCTATAAAATCAAGTGAGTAATAACTCAGGGAAGTAGGTTCATGTCATTTGCTATCTGCTGACCAATTCCTTGCAAAATATAAAAATGCTTTTCTCCATAAGAATAAAGGAAGATGACTTTGTGGTCCAGAGCATCATTTGATGGAGATGAAGGAAGCACAATGTGAGATGCTGTTATCCCGAGCATCGTCTGGTTGAGAGGCAGGATGTACAAAGTGAGCTTCTAGTTCTCTGTTCAGAACTGAGACTTTTGACCGTCTTCTTTTACTTCCCATGGTCTCACTCAAGATGACAGGATTGTTTATGTTTAATTTTATTTATCATCTGTGTGTGTGCCTGTGTGTCGTGTGTGTGTTCGAACGTGACAGGATAACCTTATGGGATAGGTTCTATACTTGCATTTTCAAATGAGTCCTTGTGATTGACTTCAGTCATCATATTTGTGCAGTAAGTCCTTCTACCCAATGAGACATCTCAAGTCTAAGGCAGGAAACATTGATCTTTGTTTTGACGTACTGACTTTCTATAAGTGCTGCTCAGTGGGTATAAATATCTATTTGTTGTAAGGTACCTCAACTTTTTAAATGGTAGGATGAAGCCTGCCTGCTTGCCTACCTGATTATTTTCTTTCTGTGCTTCTTTCTCCCTTCCCTTTCTTTATTTATCTATTCTACTGAGCTATGAAGTGAACTCACTATTTCATATATAAGGAACAAACACTCTGCAAACTAAGTTTTATCCCAAATGCTTTTGAAAGATAATTTAAGTAATTAAATGATTTTTTCCTTAAGTGTACTGACAAGTAAAATACCTCCAGAAGGTGTGTACAGCACAGAGAAAGATGTGTGCAGTTTTGTAAGCTATGTGAAACCGGGAGCAGGGTTTTAGTTCATTCTTCATGGAGGCCTAGCAATCCTTCACAGTGCATTGCAATCATCATTTCCTGAGTTGACATACCAATTACAAGGAGGTTAAAATTTTTCTTGCACAAAATTCCTTGCAGCAAACAACATAAATAATATTGGAAGGAAGTTAGATGCAATTGCACTTCACTGAAGAATAGATCCAAAATTGGCTTGCATCGCAGCTGCTATGCTTGTTTCTGGAGAAGCAAATCCAATATACAGGGAAACATGAACATATATGTCTAAGAAAGAATAAGACTCTCTCTCCATCCCAATACAGCCCCAGAACAGGTTATTTGGTTATAAGAATATGTTCATGCTTTTTTAATATTTGATATGCCAGTGGTAGATCAAGAAATATCAAACACAGCTTAGAGAAGAACAGTGGTTGGATATTTAACCAAGATTTCTGAAGTGCCAAGTTATCTGAAGATGAAAAGTGATGACTTAGAGAAATGGGAAAGATGCTGACATATTATTGAGAGAAACAATAAAATATCATTAGGAAGTGGATAAAAAGATAAAGATAAAAAGAATAAGGAGAAAGAATGGGATGGGGAAGGAGAAAGAACGGGATGGGGAAGGAGGGAGAAGGGTGGAAAAGAAAGGAAAAAGAGTTAGAAGAAAAGAGGCAAAGAAAGATGGAGGACAGAGACAGGAGAGAGAAAATGAGCACAAGAGAACTGAAGAAGTTAATTATGTAAGAACACATAATGTTCTAAAAAATAAAAATAAGTAACATACATAACACTCATGTAAATCTCAAAAACAATTAAATTGGTTCCTTCCTTGCAATACTTCTTCAACATGCTCAAAAGTTCTGGCTTAAAGCAGTTTGTCTGATTATTATAAAAGTTACTGGGTTCTGTAGTATCAGCAGACTTTCTTTGTTTGAATGATTCACTTATTCTATGTTTATGAATACTTTTCTGTATATAAGAATGTGTATCATGTTCTTATAGGGTGCTCTCAGGGGCCAGAAAAGGATTTTGGGTCCCCTGGAACAGGATTTAATAATAGTTATGTGTCACCATGTAAGTGCTGGAAACTTATTTTGGATCCTCTATAAGAGCAGCTGTTGCTGGTAACATCTGAGTTGCCTCTTCATCTCCAGCTTTTCCCATTTTTACATCAACATTTCTCAGCACTTTGCAGGAGGTGTATTTCCCAATCAGCAGGGAGGACATTTACCACCTTGCTGAAGGTATAGATTCTTTCCCAGAATCAAGGCCCCAGGCTGGAAAGGACAACACCCATTTCTACCATCTGCTTCATCCTTTAAATCTTACTGAGTTTACATTTGTAAGTTTTAAGTCATTTCGTTGTCATCATGATGATATGATATGAGTTTAAAGAGAAGGGGTGAACACAACAAAGTTCATTTCATTAACTGATATTCTAGAATTGTAGATATAGTATTTCAATATTCTATAACCCATAAAGTTGCTAATGCATGTTAGGACTGCAAGAATACCAAACAGCAAACAGTGGCATACTTTTGGTATCTTATTGTTTAGAAAGTAGAAGAAAGAGGATCAAGAGTTGAAGGCTAGCCATTTTACCTTGTATGTTTGAAGTCAATGTGTGCTCCCAATAGCCTGTCTTACAAAACAAACAAAAACATTTCAGTAGAAATGAAGCTAGTTCAAAGATGTATTCCGTTTATACTATTTTACAATTCATGACACTTATCCGGGTTATTTTTTAAAGATTGATTCATTTTTATTTTCATCTCTGTGTTCCTGAGTGCACACACACACATACACACACACACATATGTACCATGTGAATGTCTGGCACCTGAGGAGTTCAGACACAAATAATAATCAGATTCCCTGGACCTAGAGTTAAAGTATACTTGAAGTTGTCTTTCCTTGCAACTGCTGGAGACCTAACTCCTGAACACTGCAAGATCCATTGTTACCATTGAGCCATCTCTCTACAGAGGTTCTTCCTCATTTAACACATTTTAAGTCATTTGTTTCAAATTTATATACTTCTGTTAACATTTGAGGTTGAGATTTTTGTTTTCAATTGGAAAACAGAAATAGCATGATTGTGCCACACCTAACAACTTCTATTTTCAGCTGATTAAATATTGCAGATATAAGTATATAAGTCAGGTGCTTAGTAATGTTTTAATATATTTAGGAAATTGAAAAGTATGAAGTGAATGTTTAATTTGTCATTGATTGAAGTCCAGACAGTTAATTCATCTCAGCATTTTATTGCATTTGAAAAATAATTTCTCTGGTGTTAATGCTATCCAATGTGTTCAGAGAATCCAAAGATTTGTGCTTATTTGTATGTGTAACTTACATTTCTATAGCTGATACTTGATATTGTTGGTTAGCAAATCTAAATTGTGCTTGTTTTCTTTGTTTTATTGTGTAGTGCATTAAATGATCTAAAATCCATGGTCATGCATAGCAAATATTTGGAGATTAAAATCCTTAATCCCTCATTTATTTGATGTTACTCTAAACTAATAATTTTTAGTAGATTTCATTTTTATATTTTTAGAACATACAGGAAATTGTTATTAATTGGGCTTCATAACATTTTTTTTCTTTTTTGATAACTCAATATGCCATATTTAACAGTATTTGTATCTGTGTATGCTAATTTATGTTAATTTTAGAACTCTTAATTGGGTTCAAAGTCATTTATAGAAATCCTTGCCAAGATCTTACCTTTAGCTTGTTAATTTTTTGTTGGCCTTATAAGTTTTAAAGCACCTTTATACTCACAGTAATCCTATTAGAGGCACTGTGACTCCTATCATCCTAGTTTGGTAGCTGTGGGAATTAGGGCCCAAGCTGATGACTTGGCTCAAGAGGCACAAGCAGCTGGAAGCAGAGCAAGGACTCCAATCAGAACACCTAATCCCCTGTGTTTCTGGTGAGCACTTTAGCCAAATCAGCTAGTATTTAATTAAGTGACATAATGTCTTGTGTTTCTTAAACATTTTAGAGTTGTTAGGTTTGAGATGGAAAACCAACATAAAAAGAAAGAAACACTAAACCTCACCAGGCCAGAATCCTTGGTCAGAAACCTAGCAACAGACAAACTACCAATGATTGTGATTTGTATGCTTGACATCAGCTTATTCACAAAGAATTGACTACAATTGTAGCATCACATCTATATTTGTATTACTGTGAAGGAGCAGTATAAATAGTTTCATTCAAAAGCACTTTGGGCTGTCTATTGTAATTGTGCTATTAAACACAGACTAGAGAATATGAATTACTTGTTTACAAAAAGCCAAGGATCCTGTTGTGAATTACAGGCATATTAGAACAAAAGTCATTTATTTGAAACACTCTCTTTATGAAGAAAATCACCACTAAAAATTTAAGAATGTTGCTGTTTTATAATTAAAATCAAGTCCTGTATGTATCCTATTTAAAATACAATGTGATATTATCCTCTAATGTAGAAATTATCTTTACACAGTACACATTTGTATCATGGGTCTTGATGGTAAGTTAGGAATAATTAATTAATTTTCATCTAGGAAAAGTTTGTTATGCTTATATTTATTATTATATTATCAACAACAGTATTTCAATTAAATGATTTTTTCCCTATGGTTAGCATTGCTTAAAGTATCTGCTCTGAAAGATAAATGCCACTTAGACACATTATGAAACAAGTCAATTAGAAATGTACTGATGAAGTTGTCAACTTTCTCACAATAATTCAGTTACTCAACGAGACACACGTGTGTGTGGAGATCTTTCTTGATGCAAGTATACATGCTATATGTCCAAGGAACAAATTATTAAAAATAGTATTTATGTTTTCATGCTAGCATAATCATATTTTTGCAAAACAAATAAAAGAGCAAGTATAGATAGATACATGATATAAAACTGTGTTCTAAAGAACAAATTGCAAATACCTAGCACCTGCTTACTTCCAAGGGTGCTGTGAAGGTGACCCATTTTCTGTGCGTCTTGTACTATGGGGATTGCTTTCGTGTGTTAAGGCAGAAATTCACTTCTCTGAGGTCTTTTTATTTCCTTCAGCATTCTATAGTAACTACTTAAAATTGAATTTGAAAGCATAATATCAATTCAGACACGTAAACCTGGGAACGTCAGTAGCTTGCTCTTGTTTTTCAGAATAGAGGCTTTCTGAAAAATTAGTTCTTAAGAATTCATTGCTCTCATGCTTAGTTCCTGCATTGGTATCATAAATATTATCTAATTTGCATGATAATTTGTACATTCATTGCACATTCCTTGTTCAGTAGCAGAAAATTTGTAATCTTGGTGTAACATAGTAATGCGTCAAGGAGCAGTAGTTCCAGCAACTACTGTGTGTAAGAATTGTACTAAGTTGAGTATTAGCTCTAAACACACGTCAGCTGAAGGGCTTTTCTAACACTTTCATTATAAACATATTAAAGAAGGTATCATTCTTATTGTTCCCTTATTTCCCACCAGGCTTAATAAGACTCCCCAGATACTTTCAAAAGCACATGTCTCCACTTTTACTTTAATATGAAAAAAAAGAGAGAAGCAATCCAAAAGTAAATCTTCCGCTGATAGCATAGTTGTTTCTGAGAAAATGTATACTACAGAATACCTGAATGCAAAAAAAAATTAAGAATATGAGATAATTATTAACTTCAAAACCAAGGTTATAAAAATAAATGCTAAATTTGTCACTGATTGAAGTCCAGACAGCTAATACATCTCAACATTTTATTGCATTTGAAAAATAATTTCTCTTGTGTTAATGCTATCCAGTGAGTTCAGAGAATCCAAAGATTTGTGCTTATTTGTATCTGTAACTTATGTTTCTATAGCTGATAACTTGATATTATTAAATCCACAGCTATATAATTTTCAATACTTTAAAAACATCTGTTTATCTCCTACCGCTCTTCCATGACGTTTTACTGACTGTCATTGCTGATTAAGGTAAATTAATCACAGAATTTATAAGACTTACTAGGTACTTATCATAATTCACTGTGTAATTTTAGGATGTAAAAATAAATCACTCTCATTACAGAACTGAATCCAAATCTAGACTTTTTTTTTCAGTGGCTGGACCGCAATATATGGGGAAGTAGGGAGAATTCTAAAATGTTCCCCAAGATCTCATCTTAATCGTTGGCATATAAGTCCATTATGCTTAAATATTATACTTGCCTTTGAAATAAAGAGATTATTATTTGGATCTCAAACAAGCCTGTGAAATCTTTATTTCCTGCCAGATATAAAATAAGGACTTTAGAGAAACATGTTGTAGCTGGAAATATGAACATTTCATGTATGAGTTGTAGATGCAGAGGTACTAGGACTATTAGGATTTGAAGGCAGATCCAGCTCACCACTGGCAGCTAAAGAGACTTCCACTTAAAATTATCAAAGAAACAAATTACTGAATGTACATGGAAATGGTTTATTTTTTCTAAGACCCTAAAGTTACTCATCAGGAAGAATGATTATTTGGAATAATGGTACTCAGAGAAGCCTGACAGGTCTACCTAGACTGAATTGAGTTAATAAATCAGTGCTGTTTTGGATATTGAATTGGGGCTGGAGAAATGGCTTAGGAGTTGGGAGTACTAGCTTTTCCTCTAAAGGACCCCAGTTCAATTCCCAGTATACGCATGAAGCCACAACTCTCTTTAACTACAGTTTTCGGGGATCTAGGACAACATATATGCACATGGTGCAGATATATGTCCATGCTAGCAAAATATTAATACATATAAAATAAAACAAATAAACTGTTTAAATGTATGAGAATTTATAAGGTATAAATTATCATCATCTATGAGTATATACATAAATCTTATCTAATATTACCTCAACATAAAACTAATTCATGTGTTTAGATTAAGGGGCATTTTTAAATATTTGCTTAAGAACAATTTTTTTCAATTTATTATTAAATTAATTTTCTGTCTTAACTAGGGCTTCTATGGCTGTAATGAGACGCCATGACTACAGTAACCCTTATAAAGGAAAGCATTTAAATGAGGTGGTAGCTTATGGTTTCAGAGGTTTAGTATGTTACCATCATGGCTGTTTGCATGATGGCCTGCAGGCAGGCAGATATGATGCTGGAGAAGGAGCTGCTACATCAGGANGAGACGCCATGACTACAGTAACCCTTATAAAGGAAAGCATTTAAATGAGGTGGTGGCTTATGGTTTCAGAGGTTTAGTATGTTACCATCATGGCTGTTTGCATGATAGCCTGCAGGCAGGCAGATATGATGCTGGAGAAGGAGCTGCTACATTAGGATATGCAGGCATCAGAAAGTAGACTATGTGTCACACTGAATGAAGCTTGAGCAAAGAGATCGCAAAACCTGTCTTCACAGTAACAGAGTTCAACCAACAAAGCCATACATACTTTAACAAGGCCATACTTCCTTATAATGTCACTGTTTCTGAAGTCGTTTTCTTTCAAACCATCACAGTTTCTTCAGCAGTTTTCCTGATTTCTGCCTTGTCTGTTGTTTACAGGTAAACAGACGATCTTCAAAATCTCTGAAACAGTCATTTTCCTAGCTACTATGCTTTTGAGCCTTTGGCCACAGTGAAGACAAGTGTCTCAGTTTTACAAATTGAAGCTTACATTGCCTATTTAAAGAAGTATTACTTTACTATTAAGTTGACCCTTGCCTCACTTTCCACCTTTGAAAATGCTGGACGTGGGCTCCGTTGAGTTTGAGACACAAAGGAGGATATGAGATTAGCAGTGAGAAGAGAAAGCTTTGGCTACACTGTCCTTCCAGGATAAAGACTTTGCTTTCAGGAATGTAACAGACACACTTTCACAGCCTCTAAAACAAACAAAATGAAATGGAACCTTGTAATGTTATCCCAGATCCACAGTGGTACATTTCCCCCCAAAACTAGAATATATTTTTTTTCTTTTTTCTTCATGTCATATGCTTTTTATTGATTTTCATTGAGCTCTACATCTTTCTCTGCTCCTCTTCCTGCCTCTCCCCTCCCTTTCAACCCTCCCCCAAGTTCCCCATGCTCCAAATTTACTCAGGAGATCTTGTCTTTTTCTACTTCCCATGCAGATTAGATCTATGTATGTCTCTCTTAGGGTTCTCATTGTTGTCTAAATTCTCTGGGATTGTGATTTGGATTCTTTTCTGGGCTGGTTTTCTTTGGTTTATGTTTCAAAAACACTAATGAGTGAGTACATGTATTGTCTTTTTGTGTCTGGCTTACCTCCCTCAAAATAATGATTTCTAGCTTCATCCATTTTCCTGCAAAATTCAAGATGTTGTTATTTTTTCTGCTGTGTAGTACTCCATTGTGTAAANCATCCTTAGTCATCAGAGAAATGCAAATCAAAACAACTCTGAGATTCCGTCTTAACACCTGTAAGAAAGGCCAAAATCAAAAACACTTATGACAACTTATGCTGGAGAGGTTGTGGGGTAAAGGGAACAATTCTGCATTGCTGGTGGGAATCAAGCTGGTATAGCCCCTTTGGAGGTCAGTGTGCTGATTTCTCAGAAAATTAGGAAACAACCTTCCTCAAGACCCAGTAATTCTACTTTGGGGTATATATCCAAAGGATGCTCTATAGTGCCACAAGTACATGTGTTCAACTATGTTCATAGCAGCATTGTTTGTCATAGCCAGAACCTGGAAACAACCTAAATGCCCCTCGACCAAGGAATGGATAGAATGTATTAAATGCTGATATTATGAAAGCAAAGAATTTTGGGGACAAAACTTTCTAAATGTTTCCAAATATCAATATGGTGGAGAATTTTGTTTTACACTAAAGTAAAAGAAAATTTTAACAAAAACCCTCTGTTTCTTGCATTATAATCATAACATTTAAAGAAAGGATTTCAAAGCTATTAATCTAGTATTCGAAGAGCTCAATATTAAGAAGTGCAGCACTTCCCTCTTATAAAGTGTCTTGCAAATACAAAAGACATTTGTTTTCTCATTCTAATCACTGAGTCTGCTTTGCTAGTCAAGTAATGATTGTTGAAGTTTACTTAAATGCACAGATCCATAAATTTTATTGTGTTGCTTAACAATATTCTCCAGATAAGTCAGTCTATCTTTAAACAAATGGCATTCTAAAAATGAAAGTTTAACAGCCTCTTCATTATGTTGAATTCAGTTTAATGTAGCCAAATTGGGGTTGATGTTCTAGAGATGTGTTCTGTCCCTCTTTTCTTCCTTAGTCAAAGGCACACATAAACTAAGCAATGAATACTTTGAAACCTTTGGTTTGACCCCTTATTATTCCATTCTTAGCTATGGTCCAAACTAATTGTTCCCCATTTTCTGTTAAGGAGAGCATTTTTCACTGAGCTTCATTTTTTATGGATAATAAGTTTTGATGTGGTCCACATAAAAAACACAAATAAGGATGTGCTTCCCTTTAAAGCAGGCTTCATATATTGCTGTATAATATGTCGAGTTTTTTTTTTCTTCAATGACCCATCTATGCTTGTGGGTATAACAAAGGTGCTGCCCATTTTATTTTCTGAAACAATGTTGGAATGGTGGCAAATTCTTGCTTAGTCCACATACCAGCTTCTAAGGAAGCTTGAAATTTATTGGCCTATTCACATGTAGACAATATGCCTTTGCATAAAAGTATTTGAGAAATCAACTCAAACATCTAAGATTTCTCATACAAAACTGAGTTAATTTGTTTTAAGTGCCAACTATTCTTATTATAAAGAAATTATTTCTGTCATGACCATAAAACTGACCTATCTAAACTATTATTTGACTTCTCAAACATCTGAATAGTCATGTCAGCTCTGCCTCAAGTGTGGTGACAAGAGAAATTTATATGTTGTTATTTTGGGGTATAAGCTAGCTATGCAGGAGCTGGGCCAGACAAAAAGAAAGCCTGCATCTCCCTCTACACATGTGGATTCGAATCTCTTATCAGGTGTTGCAAAACAGCAGCAAGTGCAATTAGAATATGTCAGTAGTAAATATAGTGGCTAAAGAGATGGCTCAACTCAGAAGTTGCTGCTTTTGCAGGGGACCAAAGTCTGTATCCTAGGACCCACATAGAAGCTCACAACATATATTACTCCACTTCCTGGGCACTGTAACCCAGTGCCCTCTCTGGCTTCTATAACATGTACACATGATTCATGTAGATATATTCAAATATCAATACATAATCAATAAAATTTTGAAAAGGATAAATAGATTATAAAATTAAAGAATGACCTCATATATCATATCTACAGTTACATATAATCAGGCCATTAGAACCGGATTGTGCCTTAGAGAGCATTGTTTCAATTAGTTGATTTGTCAAATGAGGAAATTAAGAATCAGAACGGCTAAGTGATTTTCCCAATATCATGCCTCTATTTAATTACAGAAGTCAGAATAGAAACTGGGTTATACAATCCTGTATTCAGGGTTCCTTCTATTACTCTTTAGTGAAATGTACTGTTATAATTTGGAGACGTTTGCTCAAAAAAGTAGCTTTATGGTACTGGTTAAATCAAAGTACTCTGTCGCCATAAAAGGTAAAACAGTGGGGAAAAAAAGCAAAAGAATTTTGCTAGTATGAATAGTTAAAATCTATTTTAACAGATTCTATCACACTAATTTCAAAACAGTCCAATCTATAAATCCATTGCAACATGTTTATGAAAAATGTCAATGCCACCAAAAAAGCTCCAAAGATTTTGAATAGATCAATGCTTAGATGAAAAAGGGCTGCATCAATTTCAAGCCTCACTAACAAGAAGACTAAAACTTGGAAAAATTAGTAGATAAAGGCTGCAATAACCAACTTTGCTTTGTATGGAAAATGAAATGTAAGTCAAATAAAATGAGATGTTTTGTTTACTAATAACTATACTAAAATTTTGAAGGTCTCATTAAAATTAAACACTTTAGTAATATTATCTTCTTTGAATCTTTAACAATCATTTATACTTTACCAACAAAGAGGATTAGTCTATAGCTTAGGATATCCCAGTCCTTGTGACATACATTATGCATATGGGTTGAGAGCCAGAGAACAAAACCAAGAGGATNTATATATATATATATATGGCATTTTAATTTATTAATGTTAATTATTTATAAATACATATGTTGTATGTCTTAATTTATTAATGTTAATTTTATTGTAGTCCATTTTGCATGTTTTAAAACAACAAACTTAAACTTTGTCTCCAACTTTTATCCCTACTAAAAAAGCCCAAAGCTTAGAAAGATAAGCAGGCAGAAAATGGTGAGTATTCTCAGCACTTCGTATTTTTTATCACACATTATATATTGTTGGGAATAAAATTTTATGAAATTATAGTTACGGGCTTGAAATGGATTTTAAATCTCTTCATTTTGTATGTCACAAGTGAGTGCTGTAAACCTGAAAAATTAAAGCTGTAGTGTAATTTGTCTTACCGATAAATAGTCTGCTATACATTAACACTTTGAAGTTAACATAATAATAGACAAGACTTAAAAATGATATTTCTCCACGGGAAAGCATGTGATAAATAGCGAGAAATGCCATGAACATCACTGCCAGTGTGTCGCTTCGATACACAGAGAGGACTCTCCACTTGGTACTCGTATATTCAGGTTGATATATGGACAAGAAAACATCAAGGTATCTCTGTCTTTTAATAGCTGTTTCTGCCTCTACTACAAATGCTTAAGCCAAACTGATCTGCAAATTCTCCTGGCAATAGACAGTTGTATGTAAGCAGTGTACCTGAGGACTTGGAGATACTTACAATTCTACAGCAAGGATAAACATCACAGAGTTATTTCCAAATGTGAAGCAGAAGATTTAGATGTTCTTGTAGCAAGTAATTTATGGGACGTGGAATATTTTGATAAGAACCAAAACCTCCTACGAAGAAGACTAGTCTTTTATCCCCCGCCCCCCCCCGGTACAGAGATTTGCTCTGTAACAACCCAGGCTGTCCTGGAAATTTTGTAGACCAGACTGGTCATAATCTCTTGGAGTTCTGCCTGGCTCTGTCTCCTAAGTTACGGGATAAAAAAAGAGTGCATGGTGCTGCCACCTAAAATTCTGTTAATATTGGTGGCCAGTGCTGTAGCCAGAAACCATGTGGAAGTCCATGATCCATGCTCCCCCTAAAATTGGCAAGGAAGCTTCATTTGCAGTGGTAGAGAAGACTGCAAACTCAGCAGACCCATAGTTGAGAATGGGAAACATAGAAAGCTTTGGTGACAACTTCCCTGCCCTAAATAAGATAAAAATAAAAAATGAAACTGTCTAGACAGGAAGCCACCAAAGAGTTAAGCTCTTTTTGGTTGGTGTCTTCTGACAGGGGTTAGGTGAGGAAGGGCTAAGTCTTCTTTAAGGGAATTTGACCATGTTCCAGTGAGTATATAGGCACCACAAATTGGACTCGGTATTTTTCTTTTTCTTATTCTTCCATTTGACGGTGGAGGGTGGACCTGGAAGAACTGGGAAATGAATGTGATAGGGGTTTATTCATTACATAATTTTTACAGACAATCAATAAAAAATTTATGTTAAAAATACTATCCATAGCTCAGGGAACCCTGTGGAAGAGGGAGAGGAAAAATTGTGGGAGTAAGGGGGCTGGAGAATACCAGGAGATCATAACCTATCGAATTAACTAAGCAGGACTCAGGGGCATTCCTTCAAAATGAAACAGCAAGTGACGGGCATGCACAGCTCTATACAAGGTTCTCTGCAAACGTTTTGGCCATTAGCTTGGTGTTTTTGTGACACTCCTAACAGAGGGAGTGACTGTATCTCTGACTCTTTTGCCTGTTTCTGGGACTTTTTTTCCTTCTGTTGGGTTGCCTTGCTCATCCTCAATATGAAACCTTTTTCCTTATCTTATTGTATCATGTCGCATTTGGCTGTCCTCTCCTGTAGGTCTGATCCTTTCCAAAGGGAAAAGGAAAGGGAGAAGATCTGGGATAGTGGGGAGGTGGTGGGAGTGAGAGGAGTGGAGGGAGGGGAAGTTATGAGTGGGATGGACTGCATTAGAGAAGAATCTAATTCAATTAAAAAAAAAAGATTGGTCATGGTGTAAACACCCAGTCTTGCGAGCAGAAGTTATAATGTAAAGAAAAACACAAAAATACTGGTGTTTGTGCCTTATACTGACTTTTGTTTTCCTATTTTTTAAAAAAAAATCTAATAATTTTTCTATTATTCTAAGAAAATTAATTTTCTCTCCTATGAAATCACATATTTAATTGTAATGAGCATCACACACACATACACACACACACACACACAAGAAGGCACACAGGCATGCACATAAATAAAATCGAAAACCAATTGCACTTAGCTAAGAAGCACGATTAACCATAAAGGCTTTGATGCACACGTTGTAAGTGCGCACGTATTTGCATCTATAGGTATCTTAGGCATAAATTTCCTTCAACCACCTATGATACCTGACTCGTGTCTTTCATAAATCACACATGAAATTCTCTAGCCCTGATGTCCATTTTCTCTTCCCATATACCAAACTGATGTGACGATATAGTTAGATCCTGCAAACAATTTCATTCTGAAGTATAACCGGGCGTTTTTGTTTCATTCATAAGTACATCATCAATTTACCCAGTAAAATTTAAAAGGCAATTGTTTCTCTGAAAATTAAAATAGGTTAACCTACTTTCTTAAACTTGTCTGGGTAAAGTTTTACTGATTTGGGATATTAGTGATATAGACGCAATGCTAGCATTTCATTTTGTCAGTCTCTTCCTTAGTGCTGCTTGAGAAACAAAACCACAGTTTCTTTCAGAAACTGTTTACCTTTGAATAGATCAGCAATCCGCAACCACATTTTTCCTTTTCTTTTGGTGTCAAGTTGGTTTTTCTTCTAACACAATTAGAAACAGTTGGGGAAGAAAGACTCTTTAATTCATCACATTTCATTTGTGTCTAATTATGGTTGTCAATGTGTCTAAAATTTATGTTTTTACAAACTCAAAGAATTCTTCTAAGTTCCAGGACTTCAACCTGGATTCACTTTGAACAGAACAGACACACTCCAGATAAGAACTGTCACTCAACAGCCAAAGCCCCCACCACCTTTCTCATGTCTTCATACCACCCCCCCCGAATTACCAGGACCTAAGGAAAATTATTTTTCTAAACGTCTCCTTGTCCTGTGTATCATGTTACAGTCAAGAGGGACCAGACGGTTCCACACATCCTGGAGAGTAAGGTGAAACAACCAGATCTTCTAGGACACAGCCAATATGGCCAACACCCCAGCTTTCTCAGGTCCCTCAAAGAGAGTCGATGGCACAGATCAGCGGGAAGCAGTTTTTAGAACGTGGCGACCCATCATTGTCCCACCTGCTATACCCTTCAATTTCCTCACCTGTTTATAATAAGGAAAAGACGGGAATGTTGTGATTCAGGCATTGTGCTAGCCCCTGTCACCTGGCAGGATGCACTCAGGCAGAACTATGGAGGCTACATCACTATGTAGTCTCTACCTAGTGATAAAGGTCTCTTTAAAGGAAATGGGTGGAGCTTGTCCTTTAAAGAGACCTTTATCTCTCTCTTTTTCTCTTTCTCTGTCTGTCTTTTCCATCCCTTTCCCTTTATCACAATAAAACTCTTCACTTAAGCTCTGACTGTGTGGCATATATGTCTCTCACCCTCTGTGGCTTGGTCCCACATGCAGCCAAGGACCCTCTCGCACACAGAAATCATTACAATGCTAAAACATGGTAAGCCAGATACTAAATGTCCAATTCTGTAAGAAAGCGTGTTTACCCAATAAGAGGACCCTCACTTCTCTGACAGCATGCATCTGCCATTTCCATTTCCAATCCACAAGAAATGACTGGGGAAAATTAGCCTTTTTTGCTTACAAATTTAAGTTGTTATTCATTTCAGTTAAAATTGAGTCCCCAAGACCGTACAAGGTAAATATATTGATAAAAATAGAGACAATTACTATCCAATATCTTTATTTTTGTGTTATACTTTATTCATAATTTTCAAAACAAAGCTTCCTCGTGTCAAATACATCTCTTGTATTACTTACTGTATATATAACCACTTAATTCAAAATGAGTCTAAGAGGGTATGAAGCCTGATATTATTTTAGAACTGAATACCAACCTATTAAAAACCCCTTTAATGTTGACTGCTCTATCAGCTAACAGGAAACTGTTTTTACAAGAAATATGGCTTGATCCGAGTTGAAAAGAAATTATAGAGCATATATTCCCAGAATGTGTTTCTGAGAGGACTTCAGCCATTAAATGTCTTATTTGATGCCTGTGTTGGATCTCAGCATTAGTGAATGGCAGCATTTAGAGATAGCTGGTCAATACTTCCTGTCTAGTCCACAGGAGCTACCCTGCTATGAGAATATCCAGGCAATATCGTGCACAGCTCTATGCATCAACATTTTCCACTGTGAAGAAAGCTAAGGAGGAGTTAGTGTTAATTTTAAAAAATGGGGTTATTATACAGGTAAAATAAATGTAATGTTTAAATGGCCAGATTTTGGAACAAAACAACTTGCATTTGGGTCTGTGTTCCATGACTTTGTATACATATTAATTTNTGGACTCAATTTTGAGAGACTCCTGCCACAGCCTACCTACAGCTAAGGTTATTAGCATGCATCGCCATTGCCTGGCTAAAGCACACTCATTTGGTATCATGTAAGATTGACTGTGGCAGGAGCGAAGTACAAGCAAACTAAACATTATAAACCATATATACAACAATCTTGAGTGAAGCTTTAGTTATATGACTTGCCAGTCATTTATGCCCTCTTTCTTTTACCCCATTGCCATAAGAGCAATCAGTTCGATCACTGAGGACCAGCCATGTTTAAAGGCATGCTGTGTGCCTTTTCTTATACTTTATATTCTTTCCTTTTATTCTCATACTTTATGGGCTTGCTCAACATCTCTGTCTAGTATATAAATATCCTATGAAAATCAGAAACATGGGTCAAATCTACCTAGAGGAAGATGATATTTTGAGATAGAACCATGCAACGGACAAGTGATAGTCCCAGAGAAGGAAGGTAAAGGAGTCACATCAATACAACAGTTCTGCTCACTCTGGACACAGAAACATGGAGCTCAGCTAACTCTTTCCGCTTGTGCTGAATAAATCTATGCATGGGAGATTTTCCAAAGGATATAAAGTAAAGCAATTGCTGCTCATTCCTGTTACAATTGGAATTATTTCATATGATTTTACTGTATGAAAGCTGTATAACAATTAATAGGAGGCTGAAATTTTTCTGTGAAGAATCAGCATTGCTACATCCTGGCCATGAATGAAACTTGTAAAAAAAAAAAAAAGCACAAATGTTTTACCCACCAGACACATAAACACACTGTTGTAAAATTCATTTACACTATTGTTCTGCTGTGAATGTGTATTTATATTCAACTGAATGTCCACCCACCTTCAAATAGCGCTTTCATGAGTCATATAATGAACAGATAAATTTTATTTGTAGTTTATTCTTTTCATACGGAATCAAAATAAAAAAAAATGGCCAGGACAATTTTCTTCACAATTACTCTTTTTAAACTGAATCTTCTGCTTAGCACTTAAAATTATTTTTGATAAAATGTAATTTGAAAATGAGCATGAGTTTAATCATTTGCATAACAACTACGTAAATAAGTTTTCACTCTAAAATTTCTCACATTTTATAACTTTAAATTAAGGCCACAGAAATTAAATAAATTTCCCCACACTTTAACTCTTCACAGTTGATGGCTTCTAGCAAGTAGGTGAATGGGGAGAACTCCTTATCTTTAAGGGGCTGGGTACTGCAAACTTGACCGTACTCCAGTGAGTATGTGGGCAACACAAATTGTTGCCTCCAGGTTAATGCCCATTTGGAGTTCCTGTCCTGCTTTCCTCAATGATGTACTACAAGATAGAGGCAAAAAGCACCCTTTTCTCCCAAGATTGCTCTTGGTCATGGCATTTTATCACAGGAATACAAACCCACTCTAAATCAGGGCCTTGGTACCAGAAAGTCACATGCAGAAGACAGGAGGCATATCTTTCCTCATGTCTTGTAATAATAAATAAATAAATAAATAAATAAATAAATAAATAAATAAATAAATAGTAAGTAGAGCAAGGGGCAGGTATACAGGCAGGTTTGAAGGGATGAAGAGCAAAATAGCTAAACTGTAATTATATAATAACCTCATTTGTTTTTTAAGGTAGATTAGAGAGTCTAATGTATGATTTGAAATTCTAGAAGTATTAATGGGAAATACTGGGGAATTTCCATAGCATGTAACTTTCTGACAATACTTCAGTAGAGCAGGAAAATAGAATCATTAAATTACATTATTTGAAAAGATAAAACTTCTACATAGAGAAGGGCATACATAATGTAATAAAGATACAGTATAAAGAAAGAGAGTGAAATTTCCACTAGTTCCACATCTGCTAGGAAATTTAACAGAATGTAGTGATATTTTGTTTATGCTTTAACAAATCAAGCTTTCCTGAAGATCAGAGTGTGGAGCTAGCCAAGCTAGTTAGCTGGATAATCCAGGCAGTGGTAGCACCCCTTTAATCCTTGAGCTCTGGAGACAGAGATAGAGGGATCTCTGTGGGCTCAGGGCCATCCTGACCTACATGAGATTAATTAAACCTAAAAGAAAAATAGAGTCAAGCCGTGGTAGTTTATACCTTTAATAACAGCACTAGGGAGTCACATGCCTTTAATCCCAGCACTAGGGAGTCACATGCCTTTAATCCCAGCACTAGGGAGTCACATGCCTTTAATCCCAGCACTAGGAAGTCACATGCCTTTAATCCCAGTACTTGGGAGTCACATGCCTTTAATCCCAGCACTAGGAAGGTGGAGACACGAGGTGGTATGCGTGGGTGGAAAGAAGAATATCAGGTGGAAAGAAACAGGAGTTCAGGATTCAGTCTGAGGTTTTGTAGAAAAGGCATTCATTCTGAGGATTCAGAGTCAGGATCTTGCCTATTTGTTGTGAGCATTCAAAGAGGGAAGAAATGCTGGCTGGCGGCTCTGATTCTCTGACCTTTCAGTTTGCACCCCCTAATATCTGACTCTAGGTTTTTATTTCATCAGACTAATTAGGATATCGTTACACTACAAGAGATAAATAACTTAAAAGGTTAAGCATCCAAAATCCAAAAAATTCAATAACTAAATTGGAAAATAAAATAAACAACAGTCATCTAAAGATGAGACACAAACTCAAACTATCATAAATAGCAACTATCACATTTAGTAAAACTCAACAAGATATCATATCTATGGTCTGTTAATCTACACCCTAAGAGCTTCAATCAGCTACAGACTAAGGATGTGCACAAAACCAAGCATAGATGAGCAAAGTTTATAGATATTCCTCAGCTTCTCCAAAAAGAAACAAGTTAATGTCATACAGACGAAGCAGGTTATATTCATGTATTTAGGGATATATATGTATAAAGCTGTATGTATGTATGTGACAACAGTCAATGTTAAAATGTGGCCATGAATTCAAAAGAGAATATGGAAGAGAATATGAAAGGGAAGGGAGAACTGATTCAAATATCTTATTATCTCAGAAAATAAGAGAAATACTTTTTAAAGATTATTTCTCTAAGACACTTTCAAATGCCTAGTAGTAAATAAATTTATTTATTTTATTAATCAAAGAATGAGTGAATAATCTGCTTGCCAAATAATATTTAGTCTAAGTGAAAAATTACAGTATTGAGACTTTTTATAAAAAAATCAATTTGCCATGCCATGTCAAAAGTTTTATGCTTAAAATCACAAAGTCTGTCTGTTCTCTTTGTTTTAACATATCAAAGTGGTGAGTTTATTTTACAGATGGGAAGGATTCAATTAGGATATAGTACGAAGGTGGCAGAGTCGAAGTCTACCCCAGGTTTAGTGGATCCGTCATCTTCTCCATGAATGAGACGCTGAACTCAAACCTCTTTATTGCATCCCTAGTCTATTTTATTCTCCTTCTGATGCAAGCCACCCGTTCTTTTTCTCCCTCTGCTCATTTCCATTTTGAAAACATATGGCTGTGCATTTTCATAAGACACTTGTCAAAAGACAATTCTTTCATCGTGAAGTCTTTTTGTAGTAACTGTCAAAACTTGTCATAAAGCCAGCTCTCACTGCGTATAGTCACAAAATGAACACTGTTTGGCACATTGGAAAGCTGGTGCTCATTGATAGGAACAAGAATGGTTCCAAGGTAACTCAATGAAAGTGAAACACTTGCAGTGACCTTTAAGTTTCTTTATGTTCTGGACTCTACTAATCCCTGACCCCATTGTTTCTCAAGCTTCATTTCTTTTACATGACCTCTCACTCACAGCATGCACCCTGACCTGCTGTCTTGAGGAATATGAATTAGCCAATTCCTTACTTTCTCTGATCCCCAGATATCCATACGGCTAAGAGCCCCTCCTCTATTCTGCATCTTTGTAACCATGGCTTACTCGACTGTTAAATAATTCTAGGCACTTGTCACAACCCATCTTGCATGTTTTACCTGACATTTAAAATACATATTATATTGTAAATTGAATAATAGTTTCCATGATAGCAAGAGATATGTCCTGATTTTTGTTCTGAATGTATTTCCACAATGCAGAAAAGGTCTCAATCGCTGGGATTATTCAAAAGATGATTTAGAGTTAATGTAATATCGCCAATATTCCTTCAGAGCTATTTTCCTTTTCTGTAATTTACTGGATCTTTTTCAATGTTTCAGTGCCAGCACTAAGGCTCAGCTAGTGGTGGAATGGTTGTCTTTTCCGTGAAACACTCGTGTTCAATTCACAGTGCTACATAAAGATGAGAAATCCCACTCATTGTTTCAGTGATTGGAGAGCTTAATAAACTCACCAGTGTGCTCAGCTTGGCTTAATTGGCTGGAAAGATTTCCAGACTGCTCATAATCTTTGATGTACACACAGTAGTCTCAGGAAACTATCCTTCAATGGGTTCTGTAAAAATTCATCACTACCTCAATTAAAATCTTTTCTCATTTTCAAGTATTATACTCCATTTTGCACTTACTCTATATCAGTCTGGACTTCTCTTGTCTCACAATCACGTTACTGAATTCCGTTTCATCATTCCAATCCTCATTCATTTACTTAATATTCTTCTTAGCCAACCTCTATCTCTTCTGTTCCAGAAGATGTCTCAAAACCTGTACCCATTTTGTCTGTTCACTTCCTGTCTTCAGATATGTACAAAAGAAGCATTCTACTTGTGCAGCAATGCCATGAATTATCACTGTAGATATATAAATGGCAGTACATGAATGGGAATGTATTCTAGCTTAATTAGCCATTATGTATTATGTTTGTGACTTTATAAATCATGTTTTCAGCAGAATTGCATAAAATTTTTATGTCAATTAAAAGTAAAATGAATACTTTAGTAAACTCAGCTCTATGCCGCTATTAAATTTATATTGCGATATGAAGGCATTTTGTAACTGTTTCAACTGAAAAACACTTTGATACTGTTTCAACTGCAAAATCTGGTCTGGTGAAAACCATTTGCATAATTAATAACACTCTCTGGATTTGCTTCTTTACCTTAATATGTTGGATTGAGAATCACTGAAGGATGATTTGGGGGGTTGGGTACACAATTTTAGTAAGAGGTGAAACATTCAAGTCGTCAAGCAAACCCTTAGAGGGGAAGAGATTATTTTGCCCTTTATCAACATCTTTCATATCTTATCTTCAGCATATGTCATTGCACCTGTTGATTGTAACCAGCAGAATAGCAAACACTATCATGGGAAGAACATTACAAATCAATTCCTCCCCTCAAAGGTTTGTTACAACATTAATTTAACAGTTGTATAGTAAAAATGAGCATACTAATGTAGGCTTTTTCTCACATCATCTTACTAAAATATTCTTAGGGCTAATAAACGAAAATAAATATGGAGTTAATTTAATTCAATACTGAAAAATCCCCACAATTGTTGAATACAGTTTCATTATATTGTTTGATGAGATCAGTTTAGGCTAATATTTTCAGGAGTTTGCTAATATTAAATAGGGCTCTGTCTTAAGGCAATGAGATTTAATGTTTTATAATAGTTTCTCTTCCTTTCCCATTTTTTCCATGTCACTTTCTGTATGAATATAAATCTCTGTTTCTTTTTGTTCCGTTGACCATGAGAAGGCTAGGGTAGATATCCCTAGCCATTAACCTTCATTCATTTAACAAACTATACTGCATGTTTCTCACATTTAACCAGGGTTGATTTAGCAAGGCTTTTATTCTGGGTGAGTGCCCAGCTTCACCCAAATCACGAATGATCTTTGCTTCACAGATCTCCATTGCTTTTGCTTCCAAAACCAATTACACCTTAGCTAATCTCTTGCCCCTTTAATTTTCCTTGATAGTTTTCTGAGTAAAATGTGCCAACCACCAATGGATTATTACTTCCACTCTTTAGTTTTCCCATTCTTGGGGAAGAATGTAGATGCTTTGTTCTTACTTACTATGAATTAAATTATTTTTAATTCTGACCAATAGCAACATTTATATTCCTTGTAATAATACATATTTAATTCCCAACATCTCCTGCTTTCTAAAATCACCACAATATTTTATATATGGTAAATGTACATATACCCCTCTATACATCTAAACACATTTGTTCATCTATCAATGGAATTTCTTTTTCTTCAATGTGTTGGGACTAGATCTATATTTATTCATGTGATAAAAAACTTTAAATGAATGTTTTATCTGAAAAATTACTTGATGCCACTCTGAACAATGGTGAAATGTCATTTTCTTCATGCATATGCCCTTAAGAGTCTGTGTAGTCTTATATTTTTAAGTTTAAGGTGTGGAACTAGCAAGCAATTTATACTCATGGAAGCCTAGTCAGTTTTCAAGGAATTAACAAAAATCATATTGCAGATTAGAAGCAAACTGAAGTTAGTGATGGCAAGCAACATTGTAAGAACTTACTGGGAGAACAGTGGGACAAGAATCTTCTTTGTATACTGGACATGCTTCACAGGATTAAAACAGACTAGGCATGAAATATTAACCTTCAGCCAATTAGGCTGAATTCTTATATGATGGTTTTTTGAAGACTTATGTACATTTAACATTTAAAATATTTGTTTCAAGTATATGGTCTATTACTCTTTGGAAAGAATAATGAAAGATATGTAATTATATAAGAAGAGTATTTTTATTTCTAAGTGAAATAACTCATTTTTGTCATTTAATGCTTTGAAATCTTAGATCCCACAACCCTATATTCTGCTTGTAGATGGCAATAAATCCTTGAAATGCATGTGGGTCAAGCTGCTCGACACATTTGTTTCCTGGCATGGGCCATTTTTTGTTTATTTATTTATTTATAGGTATACAACATTCTGCTTCCAGGTATGCCTGAACGCTAGAAATGGGCACCAGATCTCATTACAGATGGTTATGAGCCACCATGTGGTTGTAGGGAGTTGAACGCAGGACCTCTGGAAGAGTAGCCAATGCTCTTAACCACTGAGAAGCTCTCCAGCCCCCTGGCATGGGTGTTACATACTTAAATTATTCTGGATTCAATTTAATTTATTTTATTTAAGTTTCCCTCAATTCTATTGTTATTACTTCATTAACTTATTTTGTCATATTATATTAAATCATAATGTAACAAAAATATTTCACAAAAAGAAATCACACGGAAATAATATTAATAACTAGATTTTTTACATATTTTTAATAATTAAAAACTTTACACTTAGAAATATACAAAGGGATAATAATCTATTTATCTATTTCAAGTGTCAGTTCATGCCAAAAGCTTCACATTTCCCCTATGCTTAAAAATTATTTATTTTCAAAATGAAAAAAGTAAGATTTGAAAAACATAAACTATTTCTTCACCTCATTTATTTATTTATTTATTTATTTATTTATTTATCTGTCTATATAATTTTTTACGTTTTAAAAAGTGGTGAACATTTTTAAAAATTTATTTATTAAATTTTTTTATTAAAAATTTCCACCTCCTCCTTTCCTCCTATTTCCCCCCATTCCCCCCATGACACTTACGCTCCCTCTCCAGTCCAAAGAGCCGTCATGATTCCCTGCCCTGTGGGAAGTCCAAGGTCCTCCCTCCTCTATCCAGCAGCTCTAGGAAGGTGAGCATCCAAACAGACTAAGCTCCCACAAAGCCAGTACATGCAATAGCATCAAAATCCAGTGCCATTGTCCTTGGCTTCTCAGTCAGCCCTCATTGTCAGCC
>LOEQ01001236.1:233103-248514 GCA_001685075.1 Bramus lutescens
TCCATTTAATTTGATATCAGCTGTTGGCTTGCTATATATTGCTTTTATTATATTCAGGTATGATCTTTGTATCCCTAACCTCTCCAAATACTTTATCATAAAGGGTTATTGAATTTTGTCAAATGCTTTTTCCGCATCTAATGAAATGACCATATAGCATTTTTTCTTTCAGTTTATTTATATGATGGATTACATTGATAGATTTTTGTATCTTGAACCAGCCCTGCATCTCTGGGATGAAGCTTATTGATCGTAATGGATAATTTTTGTAATGTATTCTTGGATTCTGTTTGCCAGAATTTTACTGAGAATTTTTGCAATGATGTTCATGAGTGAGATTGGTCTGTAATTCTCTTTCTTGGTTGGGTCTTAATTTGGTTTTGGAATCAGGGTGACTCTAGCTTCATAAAAAGGAGTTTGGCAATGACTATTCTGATTCTATTATGTGAAACACATTAAGGAATATAGGGATGGGATAGGAAGAGAGAGGGAGTAGCCGAGGAGAGAAGCCCCTGCAGAATGACCAGAAAGGTTAGGGGGTTGAGGAATGTCTGTGCTCCCATTCCAGGGCTTCTGCCATCCGGTCAGGTACACACTCACCCCTCCAATGGCTCTTCCTATCTAATTATTTATAAAACAGTATGTTAGAATGTTTAATCCAGCCTGGATTTTTCTCTATCCGTCAACAATCCAAAACCTGAAATGTGAAATAATGTTTTTAATTATTAATTACATCAATATGAATATATATTTTACCAATTAAAATGTACATTGCAATTTTAAAGTTAATTATTGAAAATAATTTAAAACATCTGTTAATGCTGGTGACTGCTACTGGTATTTCTGATTATTTAGAAAAGAACATGCCAAATCCTTAATGTACTATATATGAAAATTCAGTTTATCTTTTTCTTAAAGGTTTTCTTAAAATCTTTAAGGCTTTATTCATTGTTTTACTTTCTCTTAATGATATTTTGTCTATGTGCATTTTTATTGCAAAGATGTACCCATTTTTATGTATACTAGTGATTGTCCTCATGTAAGTCTCTGCAGCACGTTCTTGCCCAATGCTGCTTAGATTTAGATGCTAGCATTCATTGGATTCCAAAGAACTGAGGTTACACATTGTCAGGCACCATGTAGGTGTTGGAAACAAATCTCCCTCCTCTACAAGAACAGAGACTATTTGTTCTTAACCACCGAGATATCTCTGCAGCCCCATTTATTTTATTTTTAGGTATGTCTATGGATGCATATGTGTGTATGTGTTGATCTATGCATATAAATTCAGTTGCCCATGAAGGCTGGAAGCATAGATCTCATGGAACTTAACTTACAGGTGGGCCTCCTAAACTATATTCAGGGAATTTGACTCAGGTCCTCAGCAAGACCATTACATGTTTTTAATCAATGTGACAACTCTTCATGCCCACTTTTAAAGCTTTTTATATTTGTTTGTTTTTTGTTTTCATTATTATTACAGAGCTGGAGATATGGCTCTGTAGTTAAAATTACCTCTTATATTCATAGAGGAGCTTGGTTATGATTGCAGCATCCATATGGTGGATCACAACAATCTCAAATTCTGTTTTATTAGGAGTTTGCATGTGTACATATATACTTGGGTGTGCTTGTGTGCATGTTTGTGTGTGTGTGTGTTCGTGTGTGTGTGTGTGTGTTCACCATTAATTACACAATGAGGTGCAAGGCAAAATTGTTGCCATCTGTGCTCTCCTTCTACCATGTGGGTCATACAGTCTGAACTCAAGTAGAAAGATTAAAGAGCAAGTGTCTTTAAAACTGAGCCGTCGTTTGGTGTGGGTCTCTATTATGCTTTTAAATATCCAAGAATAAAAAATGGAGAAAAATAGGAACTTCTTATTCCAAAAAAGTTAAGTGCTTGAAAAATTTGGTAGAATTTTCCTCAGTAGAGGAGAATACTGAATTGCCAGACCTTTAATTTGGTTCAGTAGCTTAAAATTAAAATTGCATCATTATCTTTTAAATGGACATGTTATATTTCTTTTATTTTAGAGAATCTAATCATTTGTATTTCAATAGATACCAATTTATGGGCAAAATACTTTTACCATGTATACTTACACAACTGCCAAAATATCTGTGTTTGACTCTGTTATAAAATGTGAATTTCAAAAGGAAAAGGGTGTAAAAGATATTTCTTTCCATTTAAACAAACAGGAAAATATTTTATAAACATTCACAAACAGAATTTGAAACAAACAACAGCCTACAACAAGAATATTTAATTTCAGTTTAGCTTCTGTTACTAGCTCTATATGTGAACTCATACAAAATCTCTTGAGTAAATGGGGAACATGGGGACCTTGTGGGAGTGTTGAAGGGGAGGGGAGAGGCAGGGAGGGGAGCAGAGTAAAATGTAGAGCTCAATATAAATAAAAAGCAAGGACCTTTATTTTTTCTAATTATATTTCTTCTTTGTAGATAAAAAGTATTTGTCTTTATTTTATATAACTGAATGTAATATTAGAACGGACTTGTATATTTGAAGGTAAATTTGTCTTTATTTACAGTGGAATGCTGGCCACTGGTATAATATGGCCACTGTCCTCTTGAACTCTTATTATCTGTGATAATACGTTGTGCAAAAATATCTGCATTAGATTGTGTGTCTTAACTTCTGTAATGAGGGGAGGGAGGAGTTCATGATGTCCTCCCTAAGAAAAATTTATGCTTGCTAGGACATTAGAATTTGAGAGGTTTCAGTTTTACTCAGGGATGCATAGGGAGTTAATATTTGTGAGACAGAAAGTCAAGCATTTTGTTGAATGGTAAGTTGCCTATGTCCTATAAATTATTCCTCATTCATGCTTCTGTAATTAACCATAGTTCAACTTCCTGGTTCACCAGCACAGGTTTAAGGGTAGTCGCTTTATTGATTTATTGATCAGGGTTGAATAAGTGTTTGTCCTCCCAAGGAAAAGTTCACTCATTATCTTCAAACTGCTTTCTAAATTCAACATAATTATATTGGAAAATATCAAATTTCATATACGAATGCAAATCTACTGTCCTAATAATATGAAAGAGAGAAATAAATGTGGAAATTCTAAAAGAAATTTCATTAAACTGCTCAGAAAACATACAGATGAATGTAAGAAATCGATTAAAGTAGAGTGGAGAGCTTAAAGATTATGTTAGAGTATGATATCATGTCCATGCGATCACTCATGTTTTTCCCAAATAGGCAACTTTTTGAATAAAAAAAGGTAGGATATAATTCTAACAAATACCTGTATATTGGGGATGATCATGAGCTGTAGCAACAAGTTTCAGACTGTATGAACATATCACTGATTATTTCAGCTTTGCTATAATATCTAAAAGAGAAAATTACTGGGTTTTTAGATATATATTCGTGGTATTGATTTTTATAAATATAATTATTATTATCTTAGTCACTATTCTATCTTAGTCACTATGACCTAAGCAACTCATAAAAAGGTGCTTAATTGGAGGCTTGCTTACAGTTTCAGAGATTTAATTCATTATTCTCATGGTGGGGAATCTGAAAGCAGGCATGGCAGGCATGGTATTGAGGATACAGATGAAAGTTACACCCTAACCAACAGTCAAAGAGCAAGAAAGGATCCAGCATGGACCTTTTATATCACAAATTCCAATTCCCAGTAACACACTGTTTCCAACAAGGCCACACCTACTAATCTTTACAATCATTACAAAGATTCAGTCACTGGATACTATGCATTCAAATATATAAGCCAATAGGGGTCATTCTTATTCAAATAACTACAATGATAAAAGAAAAAAGAAAAGAATTCTACATCTTCAGGAAAAAAAATCCTTATAATAGTGAACATGTAAATAAATGAAAGAGCTCTGGATTCCTGTTTCTTATAATATTCCTTAATGTCACAAAATTCTAGATATTAATATTAATGAAAATTCATTGAGTTTTTTTATTTCTAACTTCCTTGTCTTGAATGTAAATCTGTCTTAAAATACAGGATGAACATGCTATGACTACGTGATGATTTGAAGTTAGCAGTTCCCTGTACATGGTTCATAGCTTTGAGTCTGAGAACAGACTAAATACAAGCTATGTAATAGAGATACAGATTTTAAAATAATGTATCTCCTTCAGTTGTTTCTTCTGTAGAAACTTGGATAGGAACGGATTTTTAAAGTAGGACACCAGTTGTGAAAGAAACCAAAAACAAAACCCCAAGTATCAACAGATTAAATTACACATCCTCTGCTGAGCAGAAATAATGCTTTATTATTATGAAATATTTCTGCTCAGCAAAGGGAAAAAAGCAGAGAAAACAGTGTATATAATGGTTGAAAATTGTACTAGCTACTCTTCAGACAGTGGCCTAGCACAAAGAATTTGTGAATGGTTACAGAAATTAAGTCACCAAATAACTAAAACTGCCAATCAACAAATAGAAAAATAAGCTAAATAGAGAGTTTGTAGAAATAAAAAAGAAAGAAAAGAAACATGAATCTCAAAAATCATTTTGAAAACTATCAGTAACCACAGACTTTGGGGACTGCAAATAAAAACTACTTTGAGATATGACCTTAACCCAGTACGAATGGCAGAATGCCTGTCTTCATCAAATCTAAAACAAATGCTGGAGAATATGCAGAGGAGAAATGAAATCTTTACAATATAGGTAGGGGGCAAACATTAATAAAGCCATTATCAAAATCATTTTGGAGACTTTAAAATAAATACAAATAGAATTACCATATAATTCAGCTACTTCACTTCTGGATATACACCCAATAGAACTCTGGATTTCTAATGTGAAATTTCTATTTCTAAGGGTAAAAATACCTACCATAAACGTGTTTATTTTCATTCTCAGAGTTGTTGTTCATCAACAGAAAAATAGAGAATAAATTTATAAGTATATTTATTACCTTATATATGTGGAATAGAATTCAGCTGTAATGAAAAACGAAATTAAAATATTTTGCAGGCAAATGTATGGATTGATACTGCATATGTTTAAGAGAAGACAATTTCAGAAAGAAAAACATGCATGTATTCCCTTATATGTAAAACATAGACACTAATATATTTGTTTATAAACAAATTTAAACATAGGTATAACATGTAGAAAACAAGAAAAATAGAAGAATGCAGTTGTTAAAAAATTAAATACAGAAAACGGTACAAGTTACGAAAGAGAATACAAAGCTAAATCTATTTTAGTACAAATTATGTGATTTTTGGAGGGTGTATAAATTCCTAAAGATATATTTTGTACTGAAAATGCAGAGTCCTTCTTGAAGTGCAAGGGTTTCAGAATCTATTTTAAGACTATATAGAAGTCCCTTGAGTTTTATAGATTTTGATTTTGATTCATTTCAGTGTGTATATATTTAACTTGCAATTTTAATATAATAAGGTTTATAAAATTAAAGATACATTGAATTCATGTAAAATAATTGAAATTTTACTTTGTGCACAGAACAATGATTTGATGTAGTTGACATGTAAGTGCTATGTATAAATGTATGTTCATTCAGTAATTCTCTGAAAACCTTAATGTGAATCCGAGTAAACCAAGTAAATAACAGAACATTTCCCAATAACTTAAAGTGTGAGACAAAACTAGAGAAACTCTGGTTGTTTTAGCTACTCAGTCTATACTGGCTCCTAAAATGATTAAGATAGACATATATATTGAGCCTAATACTATAGTCTTTGGATGAAACTGTGGACGATGAATGACATATAAAGCATTTCAGTTAAGGGGGAATCTGTCACTAATAGACTATATTTAAATATAAGCAATTTTCTAGAAAACAAAATAAAATAAAATGAAAATGAGAAAAACCAACAGTCACTTTCCAATAATGAAGTATGGAAGAACATGACCAGGTGTGCATGGCCTTTAATACTGCATTAATTATTTAGTCAGAAAGATCCATGAAATTTGAAACAAAATGAGGAAAATGTTCTTATATAGTTCTCTGCGAAAGAATAAGAAAGAACCTTCTAGGACCACCATGTTAGCTGATGTTTGCATTTTAGATACATGTTGAGGCACCAGAATAATGTAATAATAACATTCTGGAATTCCTTCTATATTATAAATGTCACTGTAGAAAACTCAGCTAAAGTTGTGAGCCAACTATTGTTCAAGCTGGCAAATTGCAAATGGCCCTGTTATTCTTTAAAACTATACAAGGACTGTTTTTGGTGCTTGCATATGAAAGGGGAAGATAAATTTTTATTTTCTCCTCCTACCCTGTTTAAAGTCATAATTACTACTGAGTTAGAGTTCCAAGTATAAACTCTTATTTAACATGATTTATGATTTAAATTGTTTATCTTCAAATAATTGCAATGAGATTAAGGCTCCAACATAAAATTTAGGATGATCCAGTTTTACAAACAACACAAGGACCCTGAAAAAAATCTTCTATGAAGTCTTTAAACAATTTAAAATTCTCTAATTAGTGAGTACTATTGTTATCTCATCCTAAATACTACTATATTATACCAAGTCTGGGATATCATATTATTCCAAAAAGGAAGAAGAAAGGAGTTGAGAACTATCACAGGAAGAACACAAAATAAACTAGTCAAAGAGTTTACCCCGCCCTCCAAAAAAAATATGACCTGGGAGAACACCACAGCAGAGAGCCTATTTCTAAAGGAGAAAAGGCATATAACTGCAGCACACAGGATCTTCTTAGTCACAATTTTGAAAACGAAGGTGTAACAAAGTCCTTTTCAGAAAGTTGATGTTAATCTCTTCTCTTTAAAGAGACTTTCATAGGCCTTTCCTTCTAATGTGTTTGGCTGCCGATGAACCCATGCAAACTGAGACTATTATTGGTTGAAATATATTTTAAGGACTGATGATATACCCCTATTTTAAAACATCTTTTTACTGTATGCAAGGCTCAATTCAATTCCAATGTTACCACTTTTGAGAAAAAGAAAAGAGACAGAAAGAGAGAGGGTAGAAGAAGGGAAGGAAGGAGAAATGCAAAGTAGAAGTTAAATAAAAGAAAAAAGAAGCTGCATTTGATTCCTGTAGTATATGAACAACATAACCTGATAACACAACATAATATAATGTCAGTGCTATTTTCTGTCTTGATCTGATGGCTGGTGCAGCTATGGCACTCTCCAGACTGCATACAGAGCACCGAATTATCCATGGCTAGCTCAGACAAAAAGTGGAGTTCAAAATTTGAAGAGTATTTTTCTATTGAATGCCTCTTGCCTTTAAACCATTGTAAAGTTAAGCAACAATATTTCAAACCATCTGCAATTGGAGGCTTTGGGCTCAGAAAGTGAAAGGAAATGGAAACATTTTACCTAAGAATGGTCATTTTAAAAATAACCTACTCAGAAGTGCTGATGCAGATGTCAGAACTAGTCTGCATCAGAGGCCATAGTGTAACGTTTCTGAGCTAATGGTCCAGGGAACTGTGACCAAGGACTCTTTAGGGATCCTTCTCAAGATCGCATTTTATCAAGTGAAGAAGTCTTACTATGTCAAAGAAAGAATGCAAGTAAAAATATCAGCACACTGGAGACTAAAAAATTAAGCCGCCCTCAAATTCAGTAGTGTGAGTTAATGGACTTGCGTGAATGGCAATTGATAAACTGGACAGAATATATTAGATAGGTGAATCTTCGTGCAGGTGGGCTACTTAATTTGCCATTAAAGTAAGAGGTAGAAAGGGAAGCATGGCTATTAATTATAAACGTACTGTACCACAGTGTCCACTGACTATCCTGCTTGGAAGTTACAGGCCAAATCATTGGATTTGTTTTATGCTCTTAAATGATGTTTAAAACTTAAAGATTTTTTCTTATACTCTATAATTTTTGACTATGTTATATAACTTTGATTTAATTTAACTGCCAAGTCCTCCAAGTAGCCTTTAATATTTATCACTCATGCTTACTAATTGATTACCTAAGCCATCTTGTTCCTCCAAAGATAGCTTTTTCTTGCTCCGTGACATTTGTAAACTCTTTCTTTGTGTAGTTACTTCTGTCACTGATTAGTTAATTTTTCAAAATGATGCCACTGGCGAACTATGTTTACTCCAGTAAAAGTAGTTTGTTGCTCACATTGCACCAGTCTAAATTTGTCTTATGCCTGGCAAGTATAATTTATGTTGAATAATTAATAAACATTTTGGTAAATTTTAACATACATTCAAATGTTTGAGACATAGTTTTTGGCTTGTATTTTTTTTTGGTGTGCATAAATAACTATAATGGGGTGCATAAATAAGTATAATGTAGAGCGAATGAAAGAAACAAATTATCAATTAACCCTGAACAATAAATATTTCAAGAGATAGATGGGTAATCTAGGCTGAAAATGAATTATGAAATATTTTTGAAATAATAAAAACTTAGGTCCTACTGAATTAGTCCTGTAATGTGTGTTTTAGGTGAAATGAGTTAAACATACTTTATTAAGACAAGAGCCTGAGTTGCTTGAACTCAGAAATGTATGAGTTCCAGGTCCCTTGCTCAGGACAGCAAAATCACAATAGATAAAGCAGTGTCCTTATTACAGTGTTTCTAGTCACATCTGCTACTTGTTGGTGGTGGTCTTCCTTAAGAAGAGCCTCGGAGTTGTGTAGAAGTTACGGCCTCGCCTGTCTCTCATGATGTAGAAAGGTCCTCATTTCTCTGATTCAGAGCAGGAAAAGACCAGCAGAAAATCATCTAACTTGTCAAATCATCTGCGTTTTATCATTTAAAGGTATATTAAGTACTTCATCGAGAGGCCTTAAAATAAAAGAAATTATGTGAACCAATGGGATAACAAAAAGAAAAGCAGCTGTCATTGTGAGAGTGGATGAGGTAGAGCATGGTTTTAATTTAGGGCTGTAGGGAAGGCTGGAGGAGAAAAAGAAGAGGTAAGTCTTGGATTTTTTTCAGTAATTTAAATTAAAGAGAAAAATTAATTAAATTTAATTTAATTAAAGTTAAATTAGAAAAAAAGAAAGTAGGAAATTATTAGTTGTTTTTAAAAAGGAAATATAAGCACATAACATAACATTTGTATATTTGTGCAATATATATGTTTATATATAATATATTATAAGTATATTATGCTCGAATCTAAAATAATGTCATGGTAGAACCTATTAATAAGAATCTGAGAAGAAATCTGTTCAGAAAAAGGAAATGAAACAAGAGTATGACCAGAGAAAGTGTCTCGCGACTTTGTAATATATATCAGCTGCCGCAGATTCAATTTTGAGCAACTCCTGCTCCTTGATTATCAGTCACTTTCATCAAAGGGGACAACAATAAGCAGGGAGAGAGAGAGGCCTTCCAGTGAGGGGCATAGAGCAGCCCTTGAGGATGCCTGTCAGAGAGTGGAGTGTCGGTCTGGAGATCAGCTACATTTTACCCTCATGTCTTCCGTTCTTACCACAGCTATATCACAGCCACCAAAGTATATTAATAACCCCCATCTCCAGTTTGTTCAGTTTTACTGATAATTATTTTTACAGTTTTTAAAATAACGTGGACTATAATTTTAAATGAGAATACTTTCAGGAACTGTTGAAATGTGTTTAATGCCAAACACACCAGATAAATGTAGCCATAATGACAGACTATAGAAATTGTCCATATTATATTCCCTCAGCATTACAGGAACAAATGAAAAAAGGCTGGAAATCAGATGTATTGTCCAAGATCCACTTTCTCCACAATTATTTAGACACATCTTTAAATTCTTTCTCAGCAATTACCTAGCCCATGGTTTTGTGTTTTTTTCAATTTGCCAGGATTGAAAAGAACACAAATTCTTTAGCTATCATGTTGCAGGACAGAGTTATTCACTGAAAAGCAAACATAGATGTTTCAAAAGACACAATTATATGAAATTTAGTATTCATGTGTTGTTGAAGAGAAAGCTTCATTATGAATAATAGCTTTAATTTTTCCAGGAGAGATAAAGCTAATACAACCATAATAGCTATTGTATGAAGCAAAAGTAAAATAAAATATAAAATATGAAATCTTAGCTCATAAATACCAATAATAAAATTTTGATGAACAGGACTTTAATCTATAGGCAAAAATAACAAGCAAAGATGGACATTAAATCCCGAGAGAGGAGAATGAAGGGAAATTGTTAGGAGATAATTAGATACAAGTAACACAGCCCTTAAGTGGTATTACTAGTGTCAAAACAGGACGTGCAAATTTCACTCCCTGAGTGACACCTCATCTCTGAACTGGTTTGCCTAAGTTCATCTTATTTTGAGCCTTTATCATATTATTCATTACCGACACTATGTGCTAACAAACTTTTGACAAATGTGTATATTACATAATACTTGAATCACTTTAAACATAACTATCTTTTCAAATCTTAATATTTTCTAGTGTAACATTCAAAATACTTTGTTCTTTTGTTTTAAAATGTGTATCTCATGTCCTTTATCTCTAGACACCCACTGCACACCTGCCTTCCAGAACATCTTTCTCCCATGTGAGTCATTTTCCATTCACCAATCCTTCCCCATCCCTTCAAGCCTAATTTCTCTAGCTACTAGAAGAGAATATGGACAAAAAGCAATTTTTTTGTACTTGCATTCATTTGTATTTTAATAAATAACGCTTGCCTGAAGATCAGAATAGTAAATCAGCCCCACTGGCTAGTCTTCCAAACCAGGCAGTGGTGACACACACCTTTAATCCCAGTAGCCAAATAGCTTGCCAGAGAAACCAGGTGGTAGTAGTGCACACCCTTAATCCCAGAACAAGAGAGGTTTATTAAATGAGTGGAGACAATTCACACTTTTAGTCTCATTCTGAGGTTTACTGGATGGAGGCAGGGTCACCAGTTTCTGAACTGAGATCGAGCTAAGAGCCAGTGGCTGGCTGCTTTGCCTTTCTGGTCTTCAGGTTGAACCTCAATATTTGTCTCTGATATTTTATTAATTGTGCTTCATTTTCTAGTTTTCTAGACAATCCAGTAAAATGTTTTATGAAAACTATAAGACAAATTATTGAAATTGTACACAACTTTTATTGTATTTGCAGATATAGGTAACTGGAATAATGTATAATATTCCAGTGCTAAGAAGTTAACAATGACCAAACAGCATAAATATTTTGTGTTATATAATATATAACTAAATATATATTAATTATGCCAGAGTCATCCTAAGGGTCAAATAGTCAGAATCCATTCTCTGAGAGTGATTTCTGTATATTCAAACATTGGGATGGTTTAAAGCGCAGTGACTTGCCCTATGCCTCTCAAAGACCTAATCAAGAAGAAAAAAGGAGGTAGAATGGCTGCATTATTGGACATCAAGATATAAAGGGTGAAATAAAAAAATGAACAGATGAACCACAAAAAAGTCTTTACTCTTCTGTGAATAGACATGGTTGTTTCAATATTCAATACATAGCTTCTGTGACTAGAGTGGAGGTAGACTGTGGTTGCCTTTTTAGCACATAGATTACATTAGGAATTGCTCCTGATCTTACTGCCCGTTGCCCTACAAATTGTCCAAACCACCCACTCTGACCTGCTTTCAGGAGGGTGAAATTGGCTTTACGCAGCATTTCTGGTTGTCTGTCTGGAGTCAATGAGCTCCCACTAGTTTGGGTCAGCTTTTCCTGTGTGTTTTCCCTTCATGGTACTAGTCCCTTTGCTCATGTTACCACTCCTTCCTCCCTTTGATAGGACAATTTATATACAGAAGAGACACATTGAGCCTGTTTAGGTTAATTTTTCTGGTATTGTTGAATGTATAAATCTTAATGTAACCTATAATACAAATGTTCAGTTCCATAGAAGACAGTAAGAAGAATTAAGTATGCAAATATAATTTGTATATTTAATTCTATATTTAATGTTTTATATGTATAATATATGTGTACTCTTTCATGTCATAATTAAAACAGTAAACATAAATCCTTAAAATACATCTGAAAATTATCACCAACAAAATACCAAAAAATTAATCAGTATATATGCTAGAATTAAGCTCACTTTGTGATTGAATTTTAATGTAAAAGTATTTTAGTTTGTGAAGATATTAATTTATTTTGGGTTTTATATACATAACTGCTGCCATACACACAGGGGCTCATGCATGTCACCAAATTCTGGACATAGATTTTTTCAGAACCTGACACGGTTTAATATTATAAAAACTTTTTAAAAAGTCCTAAATGTTAATTTGGCCACATTTTCAAATCTAAATTATATTTATGAGAGCCTTTAAACTATACAAATGTTAGCTGCCATAACTCATTAGAGTTATAGTTGCATTCCCTTCTGAATCTACCAAAATTTATTGATTGATCCTGAGAATCAACCATTCCTATTGATTAAGGTTAAGCTAGGAACAACTACTGACTCTTGGGTACATACTACTGGCATTGACATATAAAGACAATTAGTTGACTGCTATTTTCCTTCTGTTGAATAACAAACCCACAAAAACAGTACCGTAGAGGGTCTGATCAGGGACCAATGTTAATGGAAATGAAGTTTTCTCCGACTCACTGTTTTTCAGTTGATAGACCTATTCTTTTTTAAATTTTTTTTATTTATGTATTTTTTAAATATTTATTTATTTATTATGTATACAATAGTCTGTCTTTATGTCTACAGGCCAGAAGAGGGCACCAGACCTCACTACAGATAGTTATGAGCCACCATGTGGTTGCCGGTAATTGAACTCAGGACTTTGGAAGAGCAGTCAATGCTATTAACCACTGAGCCATCTCTCCAACCCCCAATAGTCCTATTCTTAACAGAAGCCAGATGTTAATATTTGTGCTACAGCATTCTCCACTCAATAAATCTACTACCTATGGTGACTGAATGTCAAGAAGCAAGGAGTTTAGTAGCAGATCATAATTTGACATTTTCATGCTACAATTATGGAACATTAGCCAACTATATCAAAATTCACTTAAAATGTAATGAATGATACTGAAAACACTTTGTGTTCATATAGAAAGCCTGTTGTAAGAGTCAGGTATCTCAAGCATTTTAGCAAACATTACATATCTGATTATTCATCCATGGGATGGTTTTGTTGTCAGTCTGTATAAATAAAAAATTATAATTTTTATTTTCTTTCTATTCTTTTTTTACAAGCATTACTCTGAAATTATTAGTGTAGAGAAGAATTTAGAGCTATGCCACTGATGTGTTTTCTGTATGTCAGAAATGTGTCTTTGTCATGTGTAAATATAAAACGTTGCTAATCTTTAGTGGGAGAGAAATCTAATCAAGCTGTGATTCATGTTTTAAAGCATTACTAAATATTTTAAATCAAGAATTTGCATGAAAGTATGTTTAATAATAGACTTTTGTAAACAAAAAAACAGAAATGATGCCTTTTCAGTAACTCATTGCCTTGATTTAATAGAGCTATTTGTATTTCTCCTCATTTAATGTACTGCTAATTTGATTGCCAAGAGAATAAAAATTGACTTAAAAAGTAATAGATTAAATTAAAATACTTATTTTTATCATCACCTACAGATTTTGCATAATTAAATAAAAACTGAAAATTAAGTAAATTGAGAAAGAGTAATAAAATAAAATAGAGGCAATGGTATAAATAAGTCATATATTAATAAAAATGTATTAGGAAAATATTTTGATATACAGTTTGAACATCAATACCTAGGAAATGAGGTAGAATAATTAATGCCTCCTCAGTAAATAGAGTCACTAAAATGTCCAAGCCTGAATCTTTGGAACTTTTGAATATTGTTTTACTTAACATGCTAAAAGTGTTGTTGCAGATTTGATGACAATAAGGAAGAGAAGGTGTTGTGTGTGTGTGTGTGTGTGTGTGTGACAAACAATTAAAGAAGAATAAATAGAGAGAATAAACAGAGAATAAAGAAGAATGCAGTGGAAGGCAAGAGAGGAAAAGTTGGAGAAGAGGGGAAAGGGTAGAAAAATGGAAATATAGTACTCATTGATGTCACTTTCAAATTACTATGACTTGCTTTGTGGTGTTTGGTTGTTGCCTGTTGGGGGCCTGCTCTTTTAGGGAGAGGAATGGAGAGGTCATGTATCTGAGCAAGAGGGAGGAGGGAGGAAGCTATGAGGAGTACAGGGAGGGATAACTGGTTGAGATGTATTGTATGAGAGAACAAGCTGGTCCCATCTTAAAAAAATAAAAGAAACATATTAAAAGAAAAATGAAGAAATTAGGAGGTAATATCCTACATTATGCAAGTGTGCACAAAATAATTATAGGTTTCCTAAAAAAATTGCAGAGGGTCTGGAGGAATAGGTAATCTATTAATTGTCTTTTTGATCTTCCAGAGGACTGCAGATTCTGTCCAACACGCAGGTATGTGCTCAACAAGTTCCCGCAACTCTCTCTCTCTCTCTCTCTCTCTCTCTCTCTCTCTCTCTCTCTCTCTCTGACACACACACATAGAATATAACAATCTTATTTTAAATATTAAAACATATCCTGAGACTATTGGACTCCTGTTGTAACAGCAGAATGATAGGTCCTAGAAACCCTTATACATAATGAATAAGTTTAACTCGCAGCAGCTCTAACACAAGTCACACAAGTACTGCTAGAATGCTGAAAATCCAGGAAAACAGTTTTGTCCTGTGTACCCAAGTTCTACTACACACAAGTTTAATTCATTTGGTCGCATATCAGGCTTCTGAACTGAACTCTTGAGATTCTAAGGTCACAATTCACTCATGCTCTCAGTCAGCCATAGGGAACAAATACAACAGCCTACTCTTCAGCCTTAGGAAGTAGCCTTTCAAATGCAAATATCTTGGCCATTCTTACAGGTAAAGGATGGAATCTCAGAGCTGTTTTGATTTGCAAAACACTGATGGCAATTTATGCTGGAGAGGTTGTGGGGAAAAGGAAGCACTTCTGCATTGCTGGTGGGAATGCAAGCTGGTACAGTCCCTTTGGATGTCAGTCTGGCAATTTTTCAGAAAATTAGTAAACAACCTTCCTCAAGACCCAGTAATACTACTTTTGGGTATATATCCAAAGGGTGCTCAATCGTGTCACAAGGCCATGTGCTCAACTATGTTCAGAGCAACATTGTTTGTCATATCCAGAGCCTGGAAACAACCTAAATGCCCCTCAACTGAAGAACTGATAAGGAAAATGTGATATATTTACACAATGGAGTACTACAGAGCAGAAAAATATAACGACATCTCAAATTTTGCAGGAAAATGGATGGAGCTAAAAAACATCATTTTGAGTGAGATAACCCAGACCAGAAAGACAATTGTCAAATGTACTCACTCATAAGTGGTTTTGAAAGACCCCCCGAGGGTATCTTCTCTAGGGCGAGACTTCCCAAGTCCAGGAACCAAGACCGAAGCCACTGGATGCAATCAGCAAGAGGATTTTATT
>LOEQ01001237.1:13126-27610 GCA_001685075.1 Bramus lutescens
TATCTATCTATCTATCTATCTATCTATCTATCTATCATCTATTATCTGTCTATCATCTATCTATCAGCCATATAACTATCTGTCATGTATGTATGTATCTATCTATCTGTCTGTCTGTCTGTCTGTCTTCTATATATCTTTTACTATCTATCATTTGTATATCTAGCTACCTATCTATCTAAATTATACGCATATCCACATAATCCAATGGATACATAAGCACATATATGGCATGTAAACAGGCCAGTATATATAATTTTGAGTTGTGCAAATCATCGTGATATGTATTTATTTTAAAACAATATATGTAAAATAATAAAATATCCATAGAAGTCAATATGGGATACTCTCAGAAAGCTAAAATGAGAATTGCCATATGATAGATCTATACCACTCCTATGTATGTGTTTGTATGAGGGAATGTAACCCCCTTTCCTCTATCCCTCCTTCTCCTTTTCAAATTAGTGGCCTTTTTCTTTGTTATTGCTACATATATGAATAAAGGCATAAATATATAAATACAACCTGCTGAATCCATCTAGTATTGCTTGCTTGTGTATGACTTCAGTCCTGACAACTTGGAATTGAATAACCAATTAGGAGTTTATGCCTGGAGACAACCAATTTTCCCATTCCCCAGAAGCCCTTAGTTATCTGGAGTTCCTTGTCTAGGGGTAAGGTCCCATGGGATTCCCCTTTCAGACAGTGTGCCTACGAGTCTTGTCTTGAACCCTCCCTCTCTCTCGGATTCAAATGCAAGCACTCTGGTTTCAGGACACACACTCTTTACCTGAGCATACCTTATTTCCCTAATCCTATCTGGATCTTTCACTAAATATATAGACATCCTTTTGTCTTTGTTTTATTCACCTCACTTAAAAAAAATCTAAATTTGAATTTCTTTTCATAGTCAAAAGTTGAACTATACCTAATCCCAATGTTATAATTACCTGCAGTATAAGTTCTGCCTCAAAGAGCTCTTCAAAACTATTGGCTTAAAATTCAGTTCTCTGAATTAATGTTAGCAAAAAAGATATCTTGATTTGAAAAAATAATATTTAAAAACAATCATCTAATTTACATTGTATGTCATTATCAACCTAATTATTCTATCATTCTGAAATTAAGTAGACATTACCTGTGAGATTTTGTGGCACATCTGTGAAATAAACTTGCAGTTGCAGTAATGTTAAAGGAGTTTTTAAATCTAAATATATACTTTTTCAGGATTAAAAATTATTTTCTCAATTCAAGGACGATATTTTGCATAAGATTTTCTAAGTAAAAATATTTTCAGTCAAGCTGAATTATTGAAATACTGATGGAATTTGACCCTAAACTTACTATTACCCCTTTGTTGTAAGGATTTAATTCTTGAGACACAGTTTAAAAAAGAATAGCAAGACATGCAAATGCAATAAAATAGTTCTAATGAGCATTTTTTGTAAAATTTATTTTGGAAAAATAAAAATGAATTTTAAATGTGAAAACAAGAACAACGCAGGAAGTCACCTGCGTCCCTAAAGGAATGTGCTTGCCTTTCCCATGGCCCAGCTCTTGGTGGTGACAATATGGGGCTGTGTCACTAAATCTGACTAGAAGGAAAAGTGAATCACAGATAATTCAGACTTTGAAATGAAAGTGTTTTAGCTATTGGCAGATGTCAAGGCAGCCTGAGACTTAATGAATACTAAACTGCATACCTGCCATCCTTATCTGTCTCCTGCATAGTTGCCAAAACAAGCCAGTCTTGATGTCAAAACAGATGGGGAAGGAAGAGAGAAAGACAGGAGAAACTCCGGCAGAGTTAAGCCCTGCTTTTTCATGTTTTTTTCTCCTCCTGCTTTAATTCTCAGTGATCTGAGCACAAGCTAGGCATGCCCAAAGTCAACCATTTACTGATGCTCCGAAAATTACTCCAAAAGGATCCTGTGCCAGTACCTCCAGCAACTGGATCGATAAAATCTCATTGACTAATTTGCTTTCTTCCTGTGCGGACCCTGGATCTCCCTTGCATTTCCAGGAGCAACTCTATGATGGGGATTGATTTCTGTCTGACTGAGACCCTCCTTTGCTTTGACTCTCTGCATTGCGTGGCAGTGTTTTTACTTTATATGGGAAGATATGCTCATATTTACCTGTGGTCAACATGTGAAACAATTTATTCTTGTCTGTCACTGGTTTGTTCTAATGCTTGCTCTAGGTGACTATGGATTTCTGGATCATGGGCCCAGACATTTTGTACCAAGTCCAGATTCTTTATGATTGGCCAGTCCCACAAATTCAACAATTATTATTTCGATGATCATTTTCTTTGCTTTTTATTATAGTTTGTATACAACCACTCAGACTAGAAAATGTAGAATTCCATGCATATCTGCCTCCTAAGTAGACTTTCTGCTTCTGACTTCTTATGTTTTTCCTCCATAAAACTTGCACTGTTTTTCTATAAGAAGACTAGATTCTGTTAATGGAATCAGATATTGAATAAATGGAAGCACAATCTTCAATCAAGATTAAAAATATAAAAATATGAGATACTTGACATGGTCCTGGAGCTGAGAAGGTTTACCTGAGAAAATGATCCTATCTGAAGGATACATAAGGAACTTACATGAGATTTTAGGTTTTGTTTGTTTGGTTGATGTGTGTGTGTGTGTGTGTGTGTGTGTGACAGAGTAACTGACAGAAATCATTTAAATAAGAAGTCAGTTTAGAGGGTCTAATCCGCCATGTTGGGGAAGGGCAGCATGGTGGCTGAAACAGCTCCAGCCATGATGATGGGAAGCTTGCTGCCTGGGCACTTTATATCTATATTGATGGGGGAAGCTAAGATATCAGACCAGTAATGGAGGCAGACTATAGATCTCAAGGCTTCTTCTAGTGGCCAGTGTTCATGGGTAGGCTGGCCCTACATCTCACCGATGCCACGACCTCATCAAACAGCACAACCATCATCAGGGGCTGAAGTATTCAAACGCATGAGGCTGTGGAGAAATTCAAACCAGCAGGGGAAGGAAATCTTGGGCACAGCATCTGAAAGCTTCTTCTGTGGATGTGGCTTGTGTTTAAAGAAAGGAAAGGGAGTCCTTTGGCTGGACTAGAGAGGGGGGTAACTATGTAGATGACTAGGTGACATAGAGACCAGTAGAGACCGGGTCTCCTCTGACCTCCCGGATACAGTTGAGAAACTGATGCTCTGCTCTGGCATCTCTGAGAATCTGGTGCTCTACTGAGAGTGACTGGTTTTAATGTAGAAGGGAACTTGGCAGAGGTGTTGAACACAAGCACTGGGCAGTAGTGTTTGTTCACACTACTAATTGAAACAAATATCGTGTAGGTCTATTCCAGAGGAGTTGGTAATATCCCAAATTGACCCCATAACTCAGAAACTGCATTTCTACATATGTAAACCAAAGAAATGTAAGCATATGCCTGCACAAAAGTTTGTGTCATCAGCGTTCATGGCAGCGTTATTCTCTCTTCTCTTCTCTTCTCTTCTCTTCTCTTCTCTTCTCTTCTCTTCTCTTCTCTTCTCTCTTTCTTTGTTTCTTTCTTTCTTATTGGTTTTGTTTTCCTTTTTGATTTTTCAAGACAGTGTTTCTCTGCGTATTGCTGGCTATCTTGTATCTTTCCTCTAGAAATGCCAAACTATTTATGAATACTTTGCCCCAAGTCCCCACCATGCTCCTGACCTTCTTCCCTGGGATCCTTTGTTCCTGAGGACATCATTGCCTACCTGGTGGATAGAAGATCACTCTGTGACACCCACATCAGATGTTCTCTTTTCCTGGAAATCCTTCATGGTCATCACGCTCTTTTGCGCCCTCCATCACTCCAGGCACATTTCTGTGCTAGCCTTTTCTGGCAGACAAGTGTTTGTATGTCTGCCGCTGTTGCTGAACACTTTATAGTTAAGTACAGTTCCATCCATCACGTTGTCCCTGCCAAGCACGGCCAAGTGCACTCCTCTGAGTCTGGATGCCTCTCAACGGAGTACCAGTCCATGGAGTACCAGTCAGACCCTCTGCAAACAAACCTTCACGGCCACACACATGAAGTCTATCTGCACCTCTATTCCTGATCCAATATACGGATGTATCAGGTACCCTGGATTGATAAAATAAAATGGTTAAAATTCATTTATGGAGTGATATGTTCATATTGCTTTATGGACAATATAAGAACCAATTGATTTTAGTCTACCGTTTCTCTTACACTGGTTGATGCTGTTCAGATTCTGTCTGGGTCCATGTTTTGCTAAATATGGGCAAACAGTCTTTCATTGTGAGCCACCCAACTACCGTCCATAATGGGGTTTGGCCTTTATACAATAGTCTTTACATTTTAGACATTATGCTTTTTAGAACTAAAGCTTTCTAAGCCAGGCATCAAGGTAATGGTTTAGTTATTTATTCTTCTGAACCAGCTACTTTGGTGACTCACTTTTCTCCCTAACCCGTGCTATTATGCACTAATCCAGACATTGCTTTCCTTTGGTACAGATGACACAGACTGTTGACTTAAGGTGATTTTGCAATATGCCCATTAACAAAGACTTTGTGAGTAGGATGAACAGGAAGAATACCAGTTATTCAACCAACTTGAGGAAAACAGCCCACTGGGAGACTGGATTAGCAGGGTGTTAAATATCCATTAATAATGGCAGGGAGACAAACTTCAAGGTTGTAATTTTAGTTTGGATAAGCACTTCAAATTCCAGGCTCAGCTAACTATATTTCCAAGTTTCTGCTTAAGAAAATCTGGCCTTCATTCGCAGCAACATTGACCTATATGAAGATAAGATGAGTATTTACCCAGTTTCTTCTGGGTATGGAAGCCCATACAATACACACTGAAATTATTACAAACATTGAAATTAGTGGCATAGTTCAGATATCAACTCTTTGTTGCTATATTTCCCCGTGGCTGCATGGCTCAGACCACATGTGTTGATTTCCAGCAGAGAAAATGCTGCCACTCTACTATGGCTATGAAATCTTCCCAGAGGCTCATGTCTTAAACACTTGCTCCTCAGAGTTACTTTCTGGGTTTCAGGGAACAAGAAGGTGGGGCCTAACTGGAGCCTTCAGTAAGTCATTGGTGACATGCTTTGAAGATGTCATCTGCTTCCAGGAACCATTCTCCCAGCTTCCAGGGCAACCAGAAGTGAATCATTCTGCACTGAGTCCCCCACTGTGGCAGACAGAAGCATCTGAGGCCTGAACATCTTTCCTCCACTGAGTGGTTATTGTGAGATATTTTGTCATGGCCCCAAAAGGTCTGACTAAGTTCGAAAGGGAAGTTGGTTGCTCCAACTGAATCTTCACATCTGTTTTTAAGCCTTTAGGGGAACTGGCTTTCTAAAGAAATCTGGGTGAGCTGGAAGAAGCAGGCTCTGGAAGCCTAGATGGCTGTAAGCAGTGTCAGTGAGCTAATGGGATCAGAGGTGAGATGACGATGATGATGATGATGATGATGATGGTGGTGGTGGTGGTGGTGGCGGCAAGAGGGGTATGGGCAGCAGAAACTTCGCTCACAGAGTCTGAGGGAGGACTCTATCGGGACCTGGGTTAGGCAGCATGTGTATTATATTCTGGCAAAGAAATTGTTGTGTAGTGCAGCTATCCTGAACATTTTCATGAAGGTGAAATGAAAAGGAATAGAGTAATCAATATAGTGGAGCAAATTTCAAAGTGACCTAGTATGCAGGCCATCGCATAGTTATTGGTAGCTGGTTTGAGCCAGGTTATCAGTAAATATCTGGAGCAAAATGCAGACAGAATGATCTGAAACATATATAGATAACAGAGATTTTAGTTCAGTGAGACTTGGTTTTGAGAAAAGAGCTTTAAGACAGCTTACTTACCCAGAGCCAGCAAAGGAAGTGTTTTACTAGGCTCTCTTATCTATATACTTAGAGACTAGTGCAGCCATAGTCTTATAAGACCTGGCTGAAGTGTAAGCCCGAGACAGCCCTAGGCTTCCTTTATACAGTGATGCTTTGGATACACAGGAGATGTAGGAATTAGCAAGTTATGGCGACTTCCATCCAGATTTCAAAGGCAAGTCTAGTATGTCAAGTAGAATGTGGCTTGGTCAGCATCCCTACAGGCATCTTCTGTAAGAGTAAGGAAGCTTATGTTGTGAATCCTAAACTGAAATGGAGATGCCTGGCTGGTAGAGACCCCAGGAAGATGCCTAAACCCACTGGAGACCACTTCACAACACCACATGCCCCAGATATTGGGTATGCATCCATAGGATTTAATGTTTGCCCCACTGGCATTTCTTTCTACTTTGGTCCCTTCTCTCTTTTCTGTGGCATTATTTCCATCCTTCAGAATGGAATGAAATGCTTTCTCCATGTTGTATCTTAGAATCTTAGAAGTGCACAATTTTCTTTTTTTTTAATTTTTGTTTTATTTTCTGGGAACTCATAGCTAAGGCATTTCCTTGATTCTCAGAACAGACGTGGGACTCAGACTTTTGAAAAATGTTGGAATCCTTAAGACTCTGGGGACTCTTTCAGATTGACTAAATGTATTCTATGTGTGACGGCTAATCTTAGTTTTCAACTGACACACTTGGGACGATGGAGCCTTTATTAAGGAACAGCCTCAATCAGATTGTCCTGCTGGGCAGTTTTTCATTGTTAATTGACATGGGAGGGTCCAGCCCACTGTATGTTGGTGGGTGTCATTCCTGGGCACGTGAGCCTGAGTTACACAAGAAAGGTAGCTGAACCTGTGCTTGGCTTCCTTCAATGGCTGGCTATAACCTGTGTGCTAAAACAAACCCTTTCCTCTTCCAGGTGTTTTTGGTCAGCAGCTTATCATAGCAACAGAGAAACTGACTGGGACGTTGCATTATGAAATGACCATAAGCCTTTTGGGCAGGCACAGGATGCTATAGTTTGAATCTGAACTGTCTCCCACGGGCTTGTTTCTACACTATATGATCCTCAGTTGGTAGCACCATTTTGGGGAGATTCTGAACACTTTATTGAGTAGGGCTTAGCTCGAAGTAGGTCCCTGGAAGCATGCTCTTGGAGCTTATCCCTTGTCCCCAGTCTGATTGTTACTCTCTGCCTTTTGCCTTCCCTGCCATGAACCATTCCACCACACCTTCCCCCACTGTAATGGACCGAAACCTCTGACACTATGAGCCAGCACACATCATTGCTTAAGCTGTTTACGCAAACTGTTTGTTGAGCAGTTGAGCAGAAACCATGTGGCACAAAGTCTGTATTGCACCTTTACTGGGAATTGTAGTCAAAGCGCTTCTTTTCGATGACAAAAATCAACGTTTTCCTTTGGTTTTCCTGAAGCCTCTCGATGTGTTGTGTACGTCCACAACATGCACCAGCTTGGAGGGCTGTTGAAAACGAGGAAATGCTCTTTGTTTCACATTTTTTTTCAGCATCTCTTCGCTGTGGGTGCTCAGCTGTTACAGCTAAATCTGTTATGTGAACAGTGTTCACGCACTGAACTCAGCGCCTACTCTGATTGGTTGGAAATTTCACCACTGTTGAAATGCCTTGGCTTCTTTAATTCCACAAAAATGTGTCCACTTGTTACTTAGATGTGCTGAGTGATCACTCTGGGGCGGACACAGCAATGGTACTGCTACCTGGATTTGCATTCATCTGGAAATAACCCTTCCCTGGGCACACAGGACACTTAGTGCACCATCACAGATTTAAAATTGGGCTCCGTGCTCTGACACCTAAAAATTAACTTTCGGAAAAAAATTATATATATGAGTGTTTTGCCTGCAAATGTGTATGTGTACTATGTGTGTGCCTGATGCCCTCAGCAGCCAAAAAGGGGCATTAGATTTCGTGGAACTACAGTTACAGATGATTGATGATTGTCACGTGGATGCTGGGAACCACACCCAAGTATTCTGAACCACTTATACTGTAGACAGAGGTTTCTCTGTCCTGCCTTGACCCGCAGTTGCTTAAACAATCACTCAAAGGCTTAATATAAGTTACAGAATGTTTGGCCTATAGTTCAAGCCTATTACTAACTAGCTCTTACATTTAAATTAACCCATTTCTATCAATCTATGTATTGCCACGTGGCTATGTTTTTGCCGGCCTGCTTTCATCTTGTTTATTGGGTGGCTGGCTTACCTCTACTCTTCCCTTCTTTCTGCCTATATCTCTATTTGCCTAGCTATATTCTGCCTCGCTAGAGGCCAAAGCAAATTTTATTATCAACCAATGAGAGAAACATATTCACAGTGTACAGAAGGGTTATCCCACAGCATGCCCATCTGCTCACCACTGAGACAACGAATCTCTTGCTTTAATTTCAAAAGGAAGAAGAGAAATTTTGGTTCAATTTGGCATGAGATTTTTGTGTCCTTAGTCTCTTCATTCCTTATTCCTCTGACCACAGTCACCCTGATTCTAGCTCTCATTTGACTGCGGCCACATCTGGCCCCCCAACACACCAACACTAACTCCCTTGCACATCCACAAGCACATCTCTGGTAGAAGTCAAGGCATTCTTTCCAGAAAGTGCCTGAAATCACGGCATGCATATGTCTGCAATCTCAATGACTTCCCATCTCAATCTCAGTGAAAGACAGTGTCTTCCCAACGACTCTAAACAACCCATGGCTGAGGTTTTTTTCCATTGCTATGCCAACTATGCACTGTGTCTCAGCCTGTCCATCCCCTTTTGGACATGCCTCTGATAATCTATGGTCCCAGGGCATTACACTTATTCCTTGGACTGACTAGAATCTCTACTCCAGGGCAAAATGAGTAGCTTCTTCCTTGATTCCTTCAATATTTTTCATTAAGTCTTCCCTTTTCTGTGAATCCTCTGCTAACTGTGATATTTTAAATTATTTTGTATTTTCTCCAAGACCTTATATATCAACACAGAAGATAATATCTAATGAACTGCAGAATTCAATTACTAGTTGATATCTGTTTTTACACAGGAGAATGTGAGCTCCCTGAAGGCAGGAATCCATGTCTATTACATTTCCAGAAGCATCTCCAAGTCCTGTATAATTGCTTTCCAAATAATTTGAGAAAGAGCGTAGAAAAAGAAACCCCCACATACATCCCCAGGCAAGAGCTTTCCACCTACCTTCTGCAGAGTAGATGAAGAAATTTTACAATTTGTAATTATTAATTGCAGTACTACAAAGGCAAACAGCCAGAATGACTTCCGGTGGCTAATTGGTTTAGCATCTAGCTGCTACTTAAATAACTCTTGTTTTTATGTAACTTGTCCACCTAGCCTCTTTGCAAGAATTTATACATTTCCTCTCTCTCCGAAGTTGTTTCCAGTTTCAGAAGCTATAGATATGTGGAGAAACTCTAATTGGGACTTTCCCAGAATCATTCACAGTTAGAGACAGGCACTCAATTTTGTGATTGCAAAATTAATAATAATGATAAAATAAATAGATAAGAGTACAGTAAGAAGGAAACCTAACTTTGTTTTTAATTTTAAAATGTGACATGAAAAGCGTTTCTGTTTTTCACTATGCTTTATATTGTATTAATCCTATTACTGAATGAGTCCCCTGTAGACTTCTTATAAAATTCCTTGAACTTACAACTTTGTATTAAATTCCAAAACAGGTATTTTAAAAGCATCAAATAGCCTATGATTCAGAATTCCATACTAGAATAATTAATGAGATTATTGAGCCAAATAACAGAAGAAATGTCAAGTTCTTAGAGGCTTGTTTTTCTAAAGTAAGCCTTTCTTGAGTAAAACTTGGGTTTTCTAACTATTTATAAATTCATATATTCAATTGTGCATTATATTCAATATATAATCTTCACTAGGCGTATGTGAAGAATAAGAATTTAAGATTCCAAAGGCCCTAGGAACTAGATGGAAGTACGCCACTTTCAACTTTGCTTTAGTTTCTGTCGCTAGACATCAAGTATGACATTCTACTGTACCACACTAAATAGGAAGACACAAGGTAATGTCTTTGGCATGACACCTCTCTGACTGATACAAAACCTTCATGTGGACACTGCTGTAATTAGATCTAGAATGGGTCTAAAGGCTTGTATGGAAAGTGTACTCCTTAGCCTGGGGTGGTGGTGGAAAATTAGGAGGTAGGACCTGCTGGGAGGAAGTTAGATCATAGCTGTCATATTCTCAAAGGGTGTATTGGCATCCTTGGCTAAAACAAGGGAAGTGGACATCTTCTCTCAAACATTCCATCAGGGTGTGACCAAAGCAAGAGGACCGAGTGACCATGGACTGAAACACCTGACACCATTATTCAAAATAAACACGTCCTCCATATCAACTGTTTAACTCAGATATTTTGTGACTGCACCATCAAGATAAACACAAGATGCTTAACAAACTTCCTGAGAAAATTACTTTATCTTTTCTAGTGTTGGGTGAGGTAGTTAGGTATTTTGGGATACTGCAATCCTTGTGTGACTTTTTCTCCTCTAATATCTTCCAAAGCCCCTTCCAACTTCTCTCCACGATACATAGATGGCTGAACCACAAAAGGAGACTCTGCCCTTGTCTTCAAGAACCCGGCAACCCTCAGACTCAGCCGAGGTGATGCCCTTTCCTTGCAATGCCTTCTTCATGTCTGGTCTAGGAGATGGGCCTCTAAGACTGAACCTCAGTCCTCCCTTCTGTACGATTTTCCTCCTCATGTCATAACATAGATGTTTGTGAAATTATCACATTTGTATATTTGCTTGTCCTATTTCCTCAACAGAGTGATAAACTCAATATCACCTGTTGTGGCTGTGGTGTTTGCATTAACTAGCTGCTTCATGAACGAATATTAATTGAGCAAATAAGTTTCTTAATATCAAATTGCAACTTCAATATTTGATTTTGAGTGTTCATGTGAAACAATAAAAGAGTAGTTAATTTTTAATAATCTGGCAATGGTTTAGTGTACAGAATTAAGACAGTTTCAAAATCTAGTTGATCTGGGGAGAGGGCACATACATGCATATACACTGTACAGAAAATTTACAAAGGATATTATACAATGATATTTTTCCGATAGTTATTGTCAGTGATTTTGGTCTGCAAACCTCCAACAAAGTGGGCTGAAAGACCCGGTAGAGGGTTCAAATAGAGAAGAATTAAAAATATGAACTGCGAAAGACAGAAGGGAAATTTGTAAAAATGTGCTTGTTCAGGCTCGCTACTATTTTTCTGGAGTCAGTCTTGGTTTCAAACACAATAAGCAGACCCCAGCTTGTCAGACCTAGTTTCTCCCAGGGGTCTGAAACTGTAAAGAAAGCATTTTAACTCGGTGGTAACTGGATTAGAGTCACGCAAGACCCTGCCACCTTGGGACCTCCTGCTTGTGTCTTAGCCTGAATAAATGCGCATGGAAATCGCTCTAAACCGATGGCTGTGCAAGATCACAAGTTATAGTAATGTTGACAGTCTCAGCTTGGAACCTGGCAAAACCGAAAAAATAAAAAGCCATGGAAGCGGATTGAAAGCAGCTTCTTTGCTGACATGAAAGCGGCTCACAGAGGTTTAGATGTACAACCTTTTCAGGTCAGTGGTGGCCGTATTTGCAAAAATGCCACTAGCGTCTGTACTGCAAATTGAAGCAACTTTCATACGAAGCCGCGCTGCAAATCTCAGGCAACTTGATTTCTTTTCCAGCCTCCAGTACTCATAAGAAGCCATAAGAAGTTTCTCAGACTTAACGTGTGTGAAAGGGTTCTAAATCTTCCATCTCCTGGAGGCTGAACGGGAAATGGAAAGGCAGAGTTGTCGCGTTCTGTCGGAGCCCAGTATCTCGGAGATAATCAAATCTGTTTGCTCCCTTCAGAAATAGCTGGTGTTTGGGTACAGGTTCCACCTTTGCTATTTCACAGGTTTATTGTACTCTGTCATGGAGGCGGAACATCTGTTGGAGAAGACGGGAGGAGGCAGTCCCATCTTTTATTGGCACTCACAAAGGACTCCTGCTGGATTTCCTCCCACTGGAAGGTGGCAGCTTGTCACTTTCCAAGATCCCAACTTCAGGGAGGCACCAAATGGTTCCTGGCTAAAGGAAGAGAAAGTGCTTTGTCCCTTTCCATGGACGTGCACCTCAGGGTTGCGGCTTGCAAAATGGATGCAGAGAGAAAATTAAAGATCCAGGTAAACCGTAGTGCCTTGATTACAGCATCCAGCCGAGTTCAGGAAGTCCAGCGCTGCTCCCTGGATTTCAACTTGTCCCTTCCAAGATATTCATCTTTCCGTGTGGCTTTGTTTCCATGGAACAAGGAAAGTAGCTCAAGTCATAAATCTGCCTAGCAACTCGTTCAGTAAGACACATAAGATGCCATGTAGTTTTGCGTCCTCCCTTCAAGTAGCTGGCGCACTAGGTTCTCTGTCTTACAGATCTGGACAGTGGGACTTGGGTTAGGTCAGATCATACGATGCGTACAGGCTTGTGGTAGTAAATTGGAGGTCTTGATTACATGCACCTTATGCCTGCAGGTACTAGGATCCGGGAGAGGGTCTAGCACATCATCAAGACTTTTTTTTTGTTTTGTTTTAATCAGTGTTGCGTGAACCAGATTTGCTTAGATCAGTAGCCAGAAGGAAGAACTCAACTTCCCTTGACTCTTTGAAAGGGAATGTCTGTCCTTTGCAGCTACAAACCTTCCTTTATTTCTTTATGAGCTTGTGTCTTCTCTCCCAGGCGTAAGACTTTCAGAACCCATGTTTTATCAAAACTTTTAGACTGTCCAGATTCCCAGTTTTTTTATGTTATTGTTGTTCATCAAAGTTATTTGATTTTTTATTCAATTTTGAGCTGGAATTATAATAAATAAGTACTAATTTTTAAAACTGGGAGGCAGAAACCATCTATAGTGTGTGTTTTATTTACACATGACGACTGAGAGAGCAGTACGAGTGTAAAATTAGGACAAAATATAATGGTATGTATGTACAAACTGCTGCAATGGCATTGCCCTGTAGGATAACATAAGTCACGGAAACAGAAAACTGAAGGAAATGCTTGGCTCTTGATGGAATTAAAAACAAGAGGGAATCTTGAGGAATCCATGACTTCATGTGTGTGTGCGCACGTTCATTATGCCCTTTCCTTCCTCCCTCCTTTGTAATTTGCACATACCTGTCTCTTGCTGTGTAAAGAGCCCCAGCCATCCTGTAAACCTTTGTGTGAGACACATGGAACTAACCCCAAAGTTCTCACCTGCTTTGAGGACGGGGCCACCATTTCAAAGTCTTCTGAGACAGACAGCTGTCATACTTCGTATCCAAGGCATAGCTATTTTCTTTCTTGCCCGACTTCTTTCAGTGAAAGCTAAAACTTTATTATAAAACCATAGCTAAGTATATCAACTGCTAGTAGGCTGGCAGAGCTGAATAAAAGCAGAGGAGAGATAAGGGAATTTGGTCAAATACAAAACGTACTGTGGAATTTAAACCAAATGACAGCAGATAACGCTTTCTCTGAGTTTCTATTAAAAATGTAATAAATAAGAACTCCAAAAAATTTTCCAGGCCCAGCAGTTTTGTTCCTATATTGCTTGTCATAAACATCTAGTATTTTCATCAATACATAGAATCTGTTCACAGTCCCAAAATTATTCTCTACTGGAGCCCCGTTACCGATATAGCAGCGTCAGAGAGATGCCCTATGATTCTCTCAGTAAAGTCCATTATCTGAATAAATAGACCTCATTTACATACTTAAGGAAGTAGCCCCTTAAGTCTGCATGGAGGCCTGATGGTAAATGTGAGTTACTCAGTAGAGTCACTAGAAATCAAAATATAAAAATATAAATGAGGATGAGTATGGACGGGAGGCATGTTTGCTTATAATGTTCCTTAGGAAAAAGGCATAGTGTTTTCATTTTACCCTTTATTATTCTTTTTCATAGGCACAGTTCTCTCAGGACTCTGAAGTCCTGTTGGTAATTAGTTTTGCCATTTATGATCCCCTGTGGAATTTAAATTGGCCTAAACTAGACAGGTCCTATTAAAACAGATGCACCTTCCCTCAGTGAATTTGTACAGCTTTGCGTAGCTCCGTACGTTTGGCTTCTTTCACGTCGAGGAGGTGAGGATGGTTGAGATCCTAACAAAAAGAGACCCAGTGGGATGGAGGGCCTCTGGGGTCTATAACTTGAGTGTGACCTGTGGCCTCAGGTGAAGTGGCCCATGGTGTCTGTTCTCCATCTCTAGAGCGCAATCACCCTAGGTCGTAAAATGTCTCTGTGCATGATATTTACACCCATCAGCCTCAACACGCCTTTCATTCAGCTTATGTCCATCTTGGGATGGCTCATGGGTAGGAAAGATCACTCTATCCAAGTAATTAAGACTCTAGCCATTTTGTTTTGTTCTATCTTTGATTACTACGTGCTGTGTATACATATAGCTTTTATCTGATGGAATTGATGCTCTCTCTCTCCCCCCCTCCACACACACACACACACACACACACACACAGAGAGAGAGAGAGAGAGAGAGA
>LOEQ01001237.1:27638-40028 GCA_001685075.1 Bramus lutescens
GAGAGAGAGAGAGAGAGAGAGAGAGAGAGAGAGAGAGAGAGAGAGAGTTTATCTACATATATATGTATGCCTAGCTATGTAACTCAGTAGGCTGTGTGTGGTTCCTGCTAGTTTTAGCTCTGGCAAACAATCATGAACTTTCAGGAATACTTTCTATTGTATGTAACCATGGGTCCTTTGCAGACATTAGTAAATTCTGCAACGTAATAGGATACAATTTACTGACAGCCCTGTGCATCAAATCATCATGAGCAAATGGTAAACAGTCAAAGCCAAGTACACAAGAGTGAGCTTTTGTGGCTAATGGCTACATTTACAGTGTTGTTAACCAACACTATTTTTTAATAGCTTACACTTCCAGCATCCTCTTATTTTATATCACCAAATCTTAGATTGTTTGGATGTAGAAGAATGTTGGAAGACAGAAGGTATTGTGGGATCTAAGCTCATGTGGAGCAAGGAAGAAGACCACGTCTCCTAAACTGAACAACTAAGATAGGTGGAGAATTGCCAAAAATCTTGCATCTTAAAAATTGCCAATTTAGAACATGATCTAGTTCTCTCATGGAAGACAGTGTAGATGGGATGTCAACAAACATTTCCAGCATATTCGAAACATGGTTCTCAGGCATCTTCACAGATTTTGTGCTAAGGCTCAAATGAAGAAAGAGTGGTGAGAATGGAGAGAGGCTGAAAACCCTGACCTGTGTGTCCCCTGCTACTTGTGTATTGTTAGCCCTGGGATTTTACCCCATTCCACTTAGACCTAAGCACACACACTTGGTCAATAGTAACAGGAAGCAAAGAAATTAGCCTGTATAGGATGCTGAGGGAGGTGAATGGCACTTGATGCTCTGCAAATAAGAGCAACCACATTTAGTTGCCCATCATTTTTGTTTATATTTTTAGGTTAGACTATAACAATTAGAGTCACCATTTTTGCCAGAGTCTCCAAGTAAACCAAATGCAGAAAATGTACAAAACGGGGATGTTCTCATTCATCTTTCCATATTTATATATTTAACGTGGTGATTGATGATCAAATTTCCAAAGTCTTTGTGCATTGTCTACATGCATACACCATATGAGAAACAATTTCAATCTAAGGAGATCCTATCATATGAGAATTAATTGAATAATTTCTTTGAGTGTATTGATTAATGTAGCTCTGCTGTGACTTGATAGCGTCTTGAGTTTCACTTACAGCTATAAACCTCATTTGTGGGTGAGTTTATATGGGTGCATATGGGTGTAATTATCCATCCAGCTTCTTGTGTGTATATCTCGAATGCCCTGTGGGCAGGCTGGGGCTTTCCTTTGTGTCTCACAAATCCTTGTTCCTGCTTACATCTATGAGCTTCTGCTTGGGAGAAAAAAAGGAGAGATGATTTTTTTTAAAATCATTGAATTCTATTTTCTCCAGAAACTTTTTCAAACACACACCCACCTATAAAAAAAAACCCAGACATTTATCGATTTTGTCTAATTTTGTGGTCATTTGAAGAACACCTTTAAAACTCGTTTTGGTTGTGTGAGATAAAACAAAATATATCTTGTGTTTCTTTAAATGGAAGTAGTTAGCCAATATTTCAGGGTGTCATCATCATGCTAATTCCCTAAGATATGTAATGCCGTCTCTCATCAATTAATCTTATATGATTAAACTAATCATGCAATTAGTTTAATTATATAAAGAAGAATGAATGAACAAGGCCTATTTTAAGATCCAGATTTATTGACAGTGGCATCCATACTAAAATAGTTTAAAATCTACCATGCAGTAACAATCATACCTGGGACCATATAAGTACGAATGTGGTCAATTTGAACTTTAATTAACAAATAAAAATTAATTTAAGTTTTCCAATAGTAACACCTCTGATTCCATGTACTAATTATACCTAAAATCTTGGTCAAAATCCTATTAAGTATAATAGGCCATTTTAAATAATAGTTCATTTATGACAGCTTTAAAATAGTTACCTAAAGCAAATCCATTAATAGATTTTTTGTTTGCTTTTGTATTATTAAATTATCTTAATTCCAAAGTGGAAATGTCAGCATTCATTAAAAATTTCAACTATTATAACATTGTTAATGCTTCACAGAATTATGTCTTGAATTAGTTATTACTATAACCCATGCTTTTTTTCCCAAGCCAAAATAGGTTCCATATTTAACTAAATCATCATTTACTTAACAAATAAATTCCATGTTTTAATTATAGAGGAATGTAGATGTATTATATTGTTTCACAATAATTCTTCTGAGTAAAAATTTACAATAGGCCATTTCACAGCTGTCATTTCCACAGCACCGAAGCACACTCGCCCTCACACACACACACAGGACTCACACACACACACACACACACACAGGCTCTCTTCATCAGGCCATTATATTGTCAATGCGTGTGTGTCTTTGTGTATGTCACACCCTCTAAATTCAGGTGGCCTCAAGCTGTGCCATATAATTCCAGCCTCAATTAAACTTTCCAAGGTCAGCTGTGCAGTACCAGGTCAGGCATAAATAAGGGAAAGGATGATCCTGAGCTACTGAAAAGCTGTGTTCATCCTTTAGCCACAGCTCATGACCATCAGATGAAGCCTTGCAGAGAAGGAAAACAGAGAAAGGGGCACTCGCCCAAGGTGCTTCCCAGCTAAGTGTAGCCTTGTTACAAACAAAATCAGCACATGTATAATTCAAGGCTCAATGAATTAGTGCCGTGCGTCTTTATTTGTGTTTATTTTTTCCCTTCAAAAACACAGTGTTACTAGAGCTTAGTAGAAAATATTTTAGTATAGTTCTCTCAGATTAAGAGACCCAGTTCCTAATTTTCTCTGTGTCACAGACAAGTAGGGTAAATTGAGGTATATTTAACCACATTCAGTTTCGTTTTCTTTAAATAAAATATTTATGGCAGGTGCTTCTATCCAGTTTGTGAACTCTAAACTGATTTCCACATCAATAATATTGATAAGCAGATATCTAATAAACTAATGTTAAGAGATTGAGAGAAAATTAATTCTATCATTTATAAAATATATTTAACTTCTTTTTAAAGGACATATGTATGAATTTAGTCAGCAAATTAAAAGGTGACTATATGAATTAGAATCAGGGTAATCAATAAGTATAAAAAAGCTATTCAACCTTTATAATACCTTTAAAAATACAAAATAAATTCCAATGGTACACCACTTTAAATCCATCACTTCTTTAAAGCTAGTAAGTCTCAGTTGTTTGAGGATTGTGGTATTCCCATATTATGTCCCAAATTCTCCCAATGCAGTCAATGATATACAAGGGCCTCAGAGAATATTTAAAGGTTTTAAAAACAATATTTAGTTAACATACAGAATAATGATTTTCATTATGGCATTACTATACACATATGCACATTTTACAGTCCTCATATCTGGTCCTTACATCATTCTTCCAGGTTCCCCCTTCCTACTTCCATTAGTGCCCTGCATTATTCTCAAAAATAGTACTCCTATTTTTATGTCATATCGATAGATGGATTTATCTACACGCATATAAATCTAGATCGAATTTATGAGAAAGAACATATGACAGTTGTCTTTTTTTCTCCCTTTTCCTTTCCGTTTATTATATCAGTCTCTTCTCACATAGTATGCCTTTTGCTATGTGTGTGTGTGTGTTTATATGTTTTAAAATCATCTAGCAGGGTGGTGGTACATGTCTTTAATCTTAGCCCTTGGGAGGTATAGGCAAATGAATTTCTAGGATTTCAAGTCTACTCTGGTCTACATCATGAATTCTAGGTCACCCAGGGCTATACAGTGAGCTCCTGTCTCTAATGTAAAATCTACATCCTTCATATGCAAAAACACCAGCAATATTTCGTTCCAGGTTTAGCTTATTTCACATAATGTGTCCCCAGTTCTATGCATTTTCCTTCAAATGACATCATTTCGTTCTCTTGACAGCTGAATCAACCCGTCATATATGTCCCTCATTTACTTTATTAGCTAATTTGTTCATGATCAGAAAGTCTGGTTAATTCATTTGTTCATGATCAGGGAGTCTTGCTGTGTACCTTTGCTAACAAATGCAAATGTGTGTGTGCCGTTCTCAGTGCTCACCCATCTTAGGACCTCCAGGAACACGCCAGAGTGGAGTAGCTGGATCATATGGTGTTTTTATTGTTAATTTTTGGAGGAACGTTCATATTCGTAGTGATTTCTCTACTATTTGTGCCAGTTTACATGACCAATAGTAGACGGGACCCTCTTCCCCTCATTCATATAGACTTGTCAGTGTTGTCTTTTGTCTGGTTGACAGCCATTTTGTCTGGCCTGAGACAGAATCTCTGATTTGGGATTTCCCCTCTGTATGCTATGAATATGTTTTATTACCATTGGTTATCAAAGAAGCTGTTTCTAAGCCAATGGTTTACTAGAGTAAAGTCAGGTGGAAAATCCGAACAGAGATATAGAGAGAAAGTAGGCGGAGTCAAAGAGCTGCCATGTAGCTGCCGAAGGAGAAAGACGCCAGTCACCAGTGAGAACATTACCAGTAGGCCACAGCCTTGTGGTGATTTACACATTAATAGAAAGGGGTTAATTTAAAATGTAAGAGTTAGCTAGAAATAAACTTAAGTTATTGGACAAACAGTGTTGTAATTAATATAGTTTCTGTGTTGTTATTTGGGTCTGAGCAGTCAGGAAACGAACGAGCAGTCTCTGCCTACAGATCTCTGTGTGACTTTATTGTGCACTTCCTTGATGGTTAAGAATGTGGGAAATTTTTCACATATCTATTGACCATTTCCCTTTTTTTCTACTGAAAGTTATTATCAGACCAATGTTAATTCTTTAAGAGTGGTTTGAAACTTTTCAGAATAATAGAGTACCGTGTTTTAGCTGCCTTTGAAAACTCACAGAACTGTACTAAAATGCCTCTAGATCAAAAAAAGGAAGATTTTTGGAGAGCAAAGCCTGTAACCATTGGCTGTTAAATGTTCTCTGGACATTAGCACCAAAAATCTAAATGGCAGAAGCATGGGGAATTACATAACAGAAAGTGACTGTAGACGTACATATGGAGGAAGCTTTTAAAGTTATCATTTTAATTTTTCTTAATCAATAATATTAAGTTTTAGAACTTACAATGAGAGATTTTGTAAGAAACCAAAAATTTAAAATTTTCAGTAAAAGCATTAGTTTTTTAATAATTTTACAAAAATTGAATAAACCAAGACTCTCCCAAAATGTACTTGGACAATCTAGTTTGGCAACATTTCTTTGTCGTTGGAAGTGTAAAATCATGATTGATAAGGGCATATGGAAATTAGATCACAAGATAGAAATATTTTCATTTCTTTTCTGAATATAGATACCTCAGACAATTCTAAATTATACAATCATTTATGACATTAACCCTTTACAGGTTACACTTCGAAGCTGTCTGTAGTCATTTTATTTCATTAATAATGTTCCTGGGTACACTCACAAGCACAAGTAAACTTTTCATGGAAATTCAGGGCAAAATTCTGAAATACACTCCTAATACATCACATTTAAAAATACGAACAGAATTAATATATATCGAATATGTGCTTTGTTAAAAATAAAAGGGTTATTGAATAAAACTTAATTGATATACTCCATAACACCAGTGCCCAAAATAAAAAATGAAAATGTAAATATACATATGAATGAAATCTTTAAAGATATTACATGCTATTTAATATTTATTTATCTTTAATCCTTGGCAAATCAAGCTGAAAGCTTTCTAAACATCACTGAGAATTTTTATCAGCTCTCCAACATGCAGATGCTTACTATTGAGGCACTTCTGGTCTGCTGTTTTGTTTAGATCACGTGCGGCATTATGATTGATGATGATTTGTGAAGCTCAGCCTCTACTCTTATATTTGTAAGAGATCACCCACTACTGTTGCAAAGTGATATTTTGTGGCTTTTGACTTTTTGTTTTGTGTTGTATCATAATTACAACCATAATTCAGGGCAAAGATGAAAGGATATTATCAACACTTAGAAATATATTTTTCCAGCAAATATAATATGACAAGAAAAAAAGTCAAATTTCAAAGAAATTACATTTTCATTTTTTATACCATTTGTATATTTTTAAGTTGGTATGTATAGCATTGGAATGAAAGTTTATCAATGAAAAGACAGACATTAGTATTCATAGATATGTTTTGATTATACAAACAATGACAACCAGCCAAATGACATAATATGAAGTGTGTAAATATACAAAATATGAACATATTGTTTTCTCTACACTAAAATTAACCATTAATGCAGCCTCCCCAAGGAATCTTATTCACAAGAGTGACTTAAATGTGGGAAGTCAAGCATAGGGGTTATCTAGCATGCACAGAACATGTAGTATAATATTTTTTGTCTAGAAAAATTAAAAATTTAAAACATCTTGAATAGGTGTAGAATCCTGTACTGGAAAAGTAGTAACATAAATGGTTGCATTTATCTCATCAGGGTCATTTATAGAATTCCTCTCCAAGCTGCATGATAAAGTAGACTACACAGGTGTGCTTGTGAGCATTCCAATGGGAGTTTCCCAACATGCACCAGGTGCTTCTCACTTGTAAGTGTCAGAAAGCATGAGATACTCGCCCTCCCAGTGAGACCACAGCTATCATAAAGTGATGTGACATGGATGAGGTAGTTATAAAATATAATTAATATATAATATAAATATATAACATATATATCATAAAATATAAAATAAAAAGCATGTCATATACTCGTGTCTGTGGTATGGAAGGACTCGATTTAAGGTGAAAATAGAAACAACTGACCTAGAAAGCAGTCTGACAGAACTAATTTCAGGAGATCAAATGCTGTGGACTCCATAGGTACTCTAAGTTTGTGGTACACAGATATACATAAATGAGAAACATATATAAAAATAAAATTAAATTAAAATATTTAGTTACTTATTATAGATATGACTATATTTATTACTGCTTGAAATTTTGCTATATGTTTAAGCTAATAGATAATTAAGGAATAGATTTTAAAAGCTAAAGTTTCTCCCAAAGCACAATCATCAATAATTTGGAAAAAAATTGAGAAAAATGAAGCCCTTAATTAAGCTAGAATGAAATATGAAGTAATATACTTTAGTCAATAAGCACAGAAATATTAATATCATGGGTATTTTTATGATTTTTATGATATATTAGATGAAAATAGCCTCATGTGAAACAGAATGTATGGTAGAATCTTAGTTTTGTCACTGAAAATACGTATATGGAAAATGTAGTGGAGGAATACAAGAAAATCAAGATGTCTGTTAGAACTGCAATTAGTATATCTTATTTCACATAGATTTGATTTGAATTTTCTAGACTTTATCAAAATTAACCTGCACACTTATAATCCATGTTTCTCAGTTGATATAAAGAAGGAATAACTGAACTAAGATGTCGAACTTCAAGATTCAGTACAAGCTTGAAGCTACATGTGCACAGGAAAATGCTTTCAGAATCTGGAAGAAGACCTTGCATCTGAAAGGATCTCCTTCATATGGTGCAGAACGACCCCTCAGTGCTAGGGAGTCAATGCCCCAATGTGTTTCTGATGATGCATGACAACCCTAACCTAGGACATGGTGTTATTGGGACCAAGTGACCTTCCTTAGAGGAGAAGCCAGGGCTTGGCTCGAGCACTGTACCACTCATCCTGCTATTTGTTTGGTTTGCTTCTCTCAGAAGGAGAATGACTTCAGTAGCAGTGGAGACCATACCAGCAAACAGCGAGGCTTCCTGTTGATTAATTTCTTTCACAGGCTTGGTTTAACTTGCTCATTACAATAATTTAGTGAGCTGTGGATAAGATGGCTGAGCTTTTCATGGGTATCTCATTGTCAAGTATCCTGCTGGCCACTTCCCAGGTGTTAACTCATGGAAACCTGACGTGTTGTAATTTTGCTTTACAGGTGAAGGAGGGGGTGCCTGAAGAAGAGAGGTAGGGCATCAAAACCACAAAGCCATGAGGCAGCTGAGCCAGGGCTCAGATCTAAAGCAGCAAGTGTTGGCACAATGTCACTACTTTAAGAGCTTGTGCCAACATTCTTCCTTAGGAGAGGCTGCTTTAATAAAGGCTCAGTGTAATGGGCTTGGGAACACCACAGAGGGCTCTGGGATTCTTGATGACATGGTGCATGGTTTACGGTGGAATCAGGAAAAAACTGGCATGTAATGGGAACACCAACACCAAACCCTTGCAATCTCTTCAATTTATGAAGGTTGAAGGTCGTTGTCTGTTGGTGTACATCAAAGCAGTCTGGGCCTGGTAAGAGTAGAGAATGGTGTTTAAAAGGTCATGGGGGTTCAACAATGGGGATTATCATCTTAAATCTACAAGTCTGTGAAATGATAATTAGTACAAACATAGTTTAAACAATTAGAGAAATCACAGCCTGAGCTTTCCTAAGGACATCAAACAAGACACTGTCCCTGCAAGGATTTGGACCCAGAGTTGGTGGCCAGAGTCTTCAGCATAAATACTTACCCAATGCAGCATCTGCCAAACGTGGAGCTTGGTACCAATCCCCCCCAATTTCAAGAATAATGCTTAAATGAAAGAGTGTTGGACCCAGTGATGAGAAAATGTTTGAAGTTTCTGATACAAAGATGTTTTCCTGAGTGTGTAAAGAGAACTGTGCACAATATAGGGAGTCTTTTGAGTTTGAGCTAAAACCAAAAGGAAATAGAAATGACTCCGAAGAGAATAATTGTTAAAAAAAAACCTACATGGAAAAAGTACTGCATGCTGAGCATTGCCTCATCTATCTTCTCTTCGTCTCGTAAAATCCCTAGACAAAATATTGTATCTAAGTAAGACAGAAGAGGGAGCAAGAGGGAGAATAGCATGGAGAAGCATTCTTGGCTTCTTGCAAGGTTGGTGTTCAAAGGCTGTTTGCCTGTTCAGAGGAAAGGAGCAGAATAGAAAACAAAATCTGTTGTGGAACATGAAATCCCCCGTAATAGTTCTTGTGTGCATATGTTTGGTTTATGTGTGTGCAATATATTCGTGGGCTTGCAGAAATCAGAACCCAACAGTGGGAGTCTTCTTCTATTGTGTTTTGCTATGTTGTTGTTTGATTCGTTGACAGTCTCAAAATTGTAGCCTTTGATGACCCAGAAGTTATAATGTAGACCAGAATGATTTTTAACTTACATAGATCCATCTGCCATTATCTGCCATTGCTGAGATTAACAGCAAGTTCCACCACACCTGGCTCCGTTTTATTTTTTCAGATAGAGTTTCTAACTGAACCTGGAATTCACTGATGCAGCAAGACTGGTCTAGAGGGTCTCAATGTTCCACAGGTTTCCACTTCCCCATTTTTGGTACTACAGGCATTTACCATCCCACCTAGCCACCTACCTGGGAATCAAACTCAGGCCCTAATGTTTATGTGGCAAGCACATTGCCAAATGAGCTATCTCCAGCTCCACTGCAAGAATTTTCCATAATGACATGCCATGTCTGTATTGTTGATAAAGCTAGTGATACTCAGAACAGGCTCTTAGACATTCCAGAATGCAATTATCAATGTCCTGGGAAAAGGGTGAATGGAACTTCTTCTCCCCAGCATGTGGCAAGACACGTGCCTCTTTTGGAGAAGGGGAAAGCACACACACATTTTGAAGGATTAAAATGTTTCCTGGATTTGTGTTTCTTGCTGCTCTGTCATAGAGGTATGCCATCACAGGGTCCTAATGCCTACCTTGAACAGAGTTGAGACCATCCACTTTCTCTTACAAAATAGAAATAAACAAGCAGAAACGTTTGTTCGTATGATAAGTCTACACATTCTTGATGAACATTCTCAAATGATCCTTCATTTTTTTATTTCCTTCTCTGAAGAACAAATAATCTCATGTTCTTTTATCTTTCCTCCAAGGTCCCATTTTCCTGTGCTTTAATCATTTTTATCGTTTCCATCTGTGCCTACTCTAATTTTTTCCTATGCCTTTTAAAACGTGTCTGTAAATTAGACACAGTACTTCCCAGATTGGAATAGGTCTGAAGCACCTATCAATCTGCGATGGAATTCCTATCACCATTTGGAGAAGGCACCATACAGAAAGGGATGGTAAGGACAAGAGGAATGGCAGGGAGTTTTAGATCCAGAAAACTGTTCTAAGTGCAGGCAATCACCCTAGAGAGAAAGAGAATGACATAATTAAAATGCTATTGCAGAAATTACATTGTTTTAAAGAATGAGGAGCGTAAGAGTTCTCTGAAATGATTACACTCACAGATGGACACCTGTATGCAAATGTGTAAAGACAGGGGCAGACACAGAAGAATGTTTCCCTTTATTGGGGTAGGTTTTGGTGTTTAGTCTTTCAATTTTTACATAATTATGTTTATAACAAGTGAAACATAATTTTAAAAGAAATACCTGGAGAATAAGAAAGCAAATCCTATGGATACCTAATAATGCAATCGTTTCTCAGAATAAGCAGAAAGCACCTCAGTATATGTTCATGTTATCTGTGCAATCTGTGCAAACACATATGGATTGAGCTACTCTAGTTGAATGGATTTTTATAAATCCAACAGAGTTCTTCTGTTACTATTCATGGTTATAATTGGTAGAGAAAACATTCTATCCTCTGGAATTCCTTGCCTTTCCTTCTAAATTGATGTGATAATTCTAAAAAAATCAAAAAAGAATAAAAGAAAAAGAAAATAGGCTCAGAGTAATGGAACATTATGACGGGAAGTATCCTAATACATCATCTAGTCTACAACTCTAATTTCACAGATGACAAGCTAAGGTCTCCAAAAAAGGACTGAATTTTTCATGGTAATATATCAATAGTGGAAGGGAGACTACACATTTGCTGTGTTCTCAGGCTCTTGAAGATATTTGTGTGCATGGCTCAAGTACAACAGAGTCCCATTCAGTAAGAGTGAAGGGTGTGTCTGTATGTGTGTGTGTGTGTGTGTGTGTGTGTGTGTGTGTGTGCGTGTGTGCAATCCCTGTCTTGGCACAGACCATGTTTCCTCTCAGTTTATACTTTGCACAAACGCAATCAGTGTGGAGTGTGATGGGTATATGATCCTCTACATAGCAGCAAAAGGTCAGCATCTCACTGGCCTATTGGAAATTAGGAGTCGGGAGCTGACTCAGCAGTTGAAGGCACCTGTCAGTCAAGCCTGATGACTTGAATTTGATGTGCAGAACCCGTGAAGGTGTAAGGAGAAAACCCACAGTATGAACTTGTTCTCTGACCGTTACATGCCTGCTCCTGCATGTTTGTGCATGTACACATGCATTATACGTGTACACACACATACAAATAATGCATATAAAAAGTTTTAAAACTGTGATTGAATAAATTTTCATGGATTTTACTTGATGTTTTGTACACAGCACACACATACACTCACATAGCTATTTGAATTTATGTATTTTCATTTAATATAGCCTACGGCGCACAATTCCTGAAACTCTCCTGAAGGGCTGATGTCAAATTCATCCTCCATTTGGAGTGTTCCACAGAGCTCCTATGTAGTTCCTGATAGCAGTTCAAACCCCGTGTCCTGTCCTGATAACCCTTCCTGAGTGACTGAGCTCCACCTTGCTTCTGCTGGCAAAGAAGAGATGAAACTCTTGAAGTGAGACTGGAAAGGAACAGGGTAAGGGCACACCAATCAAGGGCTTTCAGCTGGTCCGGCCCAAGTTTTATCCTTTACCTCTGTGCATCTTGATCTGTTCCTCTAACTCTCTGTCTGCCTAGCAAGTGCTAGGCGAGTTCTTCTGGCATTAAAAAAAAGAATGATCTCAGAAGATCAGCAGCGTCCACAAGATTTCTGGTTTCACTGCAAGCTGAGGAGGAGTTAGAACCTGTTGGCAAGGCTGTGTCGAACTCTTTGCTCCAGGATCCCTCCACATCACCGTAGTCACGGTGGCAGAAGAAGGACCACGCCATCAAAGACCAAGAAGAAGGTACCATACCCCTTGCTATGCTCTGAACTTGTCCCTTCCAAACTTCCGACATCGTCCACAGGCTTTCATAAAGGGGTGCTGTCTTCAAGAAGTGATGAGATCACAAAGCTCCTTGCCTGACGAATGTAAAGATCTGATGGAGAGAATCCCTCCCCGTCTGCTCTGCTTGCCTCCCTCCTCAAGCGGAAGCTACCAGTGCCCTCTTAATTCTTCTTACAGGACTGTGGCTGGAGCTATCTTTATTCCCAACTTGTTCACTGGCCCCATGAGATTGCGAGAGCTCGACTGTCTCTCTTCTTTGGCCCGACATTGGAGAAGCGGTGAACAACAATGGGTGTATTTTTTTTCCATTTTCTTTATTATTATTAAAATTTTCCACCTCCTCCCCTCCTCCCATTT
>LOEQ01001237.1:56337-72706 GCA_001685075.1 Bramus lutescens
CAGTGCTTAAATGAATACAATTTGTGTGTTGTTATTTTGGGATATAAGCTAGCTTTGTGGGAGCTGGGCCGGATGAAAAGCAGGCCTGCTCCCCTTTCACTACATAGGTTACTGTTGGCCAAAATATGTATGATTTCATTGTAATAGTATCTTTACTTCTAAACTTCTTAATGATGTCTATTTAGTCTCCACTCAAGATAGGAAAGGGGTTCTTTTTTTTGTTCTGGAACTAGCTCTTGTAGACCAGGCTGTCTTCTTACTCACGAGATTCGCCTGCTTCTGTAGATGAGGCTGACCTTGAACTCACAGAGATTCTCCTGCCTCTGCCTCTCAAGTTCTGAGATGAAAAGCATACACCACCAAGCCCAGCTTGTACTACACTTCTAAGGCATAATTTTTTTGTGAACATATCATTCAGATAGGTAGTTATGTTTTCTTAACATTTCAGAAACGTATTTTTTTACATTCTGCTATATTTCTATTAAGAAATAAAGTATGTCTTACTTTTGTTTATTCAAAAGTCACCTTTCTTTTTCTCCTTCAGATTTACTATATTTCTCATATTTTTAAAATTTCTTCAGCAAATATATTTTTTTAAATCTGTTATTCAGATAACAAAGCAAAACAAAACAAAACAAAAAGAAAACCAAAGGAGGAAGGTTCTAGAGATGTCTTAATAGATATAATCTCATACTGCACTCGCATACTGAGCTGGGTTTCAAGCACCTGTGACAGGCAGTGCACAACCACCCATAACTACAGCTTCAAGGGATTCAACGTTTTCTTCTGGCTTCTGTGGCCCCAGTCTCATGTACACAAATTATCACACATAAACACACACAGAGAGAGAGAGAGAGAGAGAGAGAGAGAGAGAGAGAGAGNNNGAGAGAGAGAGAGAGAGAGAGAGAGAGAGAGAGAGAGAGAGAGAGAGACAGCAGTGAACCAGCCTGGACAACATTAATCATCTAAAATTGATGCCCAATGGTTGGGGAATAATTCCACTTTCTTCAGACATTCTGCTTCAAAAGAAAACCTAATTTCATAATTCTAGTGGGGTTGGGGCTTATTTGAACTCTCCACATTCTGGATATCATTACTTGACTGATTTAATAATTTTTGAGAGTTTATGCCTAGTTAAGTATTAGTCAGTCCCAGCTTTGTGTGTGTTGACTCACAGAGTGCTGCAGTTCCGTGGAGATCCGCAGTGGCCTTGGTGAGTATTAGTGAGTCTTACAAACAGCTCTTGGGTACTGTTTTCACTCTCGGAGATACTGTGAACAGGACTAGCCCTTTCCCAGGGACTCACTTCTCACCAGTCTGAAGGATGGCCCGTGTTGTTCTCCACCTGTGTTGTGGGATGATGTCCTAGTATGTTGAGCACACTCCACGTAAACTTGTTTAACTCTAACCTCACAGACAGTAGACATCTGTTAGTAAGAAATACTGTTTGCTGGGTACCTGGGGAGTGAGATGTAGGAACTCTTTCTACCTTCACATTTGGGGAACTGTTTAGTTATAAGGAAGAAAGAGGGTGTGGGTGCAAAGGAGAAAGAGACCATGTGAGAAACAGTCATAAAACTCAAGCCAGACACTTTATGTTCCTACTGTTGCTGGAGACTGGAAAAATCACAAATCAAGATAAACTCGCTGCTTTTGTAGGTCCCTTAGAGCATCAGCGGAATTTCCTACCTGTTTCATGGTCCTTTCATCTTTTTGGTGGGGATAGAGTCTCAGCTTAGGCAAACAAATGTTTAGTTAGTACCACTGAGTCTCTCCTCTGTAAGATTTCTCACTTTTGTCAATTAACAGACACTTATTTAGCTCTTTCTCATAGTTTCAATCAGTTGCCATCCATACCTCAATAAAGGAAATAGCCACCTGTAGAAGTTCCCATGGCCTTGGACCATGTCACAGAGGAAAGCCCCTGAGAATAAGCATGAAGTTGCATATTACCATTTTCTGTGTTCAGTGTTTCACTGTGCAAATGCTAACATCTGTTCAAAAAAAAAAAACACCCAGGAATGTTTTGAAGAAATCAACATCCTCCTGAATTTGAGTTTTAAGGCACCATTTAGATCCTCTTTTGCAAAGATTCTTCTCTTTCTTTATCTGAAATATCACTAGCCCACGTTTGACTTCTTTTCTCTCCCTAAATTCTCTCCTCCAAGTCACCAACAGCAGCCACATTCTCATCTGAGAGCTTAGTCTCAGCAACGTCATTTCAAGGCTAGCATGGTGGCCAACTGATTTCTCTCTTCATCTTTGTGGATCCTCGTAGAGAAATCACTTACTTTTCTCTCGACTCTCTCCTCTGATTCCTTCTGCCACATTCTGGAATAGTTAGGGATGTGTTCTCCATTGTCTCGAATGAGGCACACCAGGGGCAGGATCAAGAGAGTAGAACCTGCCCAGGAACCTGGCCATCTTGACAGTTGTGTGTGAAGCAAGGAGTTACCTGATTCCCTGGTCCTAAGAACTCACATTAAAGAAAATTCATAGGATCTAAAAGGTAGGGCAGGAGTGGCCAGGAGGAAGTGAGCTCCACGGGGGTCTTTAGTGATGTGCTTGATGGGAGATATGGTCTCTCTCCGATGACATGACTCTGCTCCCCCCAAGGTCCCAGATATAGGGCGCTTGCCTAAGGTCTAAGTGTCAGGGTTTCAACAATCTTCTTCAGGATTACTCTCTACCAATAGCTTGGCAAGATCAGCATCATGAAGATTAGTCATTTGCAATGAATCTTGTTATTCTTCCTGCAATGCCCACTATCAAGAACCTTCCTGTTTGCTTCTGCAACCTAGTTATGGTTTTAAGTCGGGTATAAAGGGTTGTTCGTAAGTGGGTGTTCATAACTTATGTACTTCATGATGCATGGAATCTTCAAACTGGGATATTTAGAGCATCTGTCTCACATACATTAACACAATCTGTGCGTTTATTTTGGCTTATAAATCAATTCAAAAATTAATTTATATTTAGGAAGCAAATGAATAACTTAAAATATTATATGTTATATTATACATTTATTAAATCACAAACCCTATTGGGATCTTGCATATTTTCCTAATTATTATTATTGCCCATCATTCCAAACAAATGAGATTTTATATGGTGCTTATTGTTACCTTACATAATTTTTCATGGTAGTGTTTCTTCTCCCTGTCCCATGCCCTCAAAATTCTCATTAATAATATCTAACATTGATTTCTGAACCTGTTTCTCATTTCCCTGTCTTTAATTCAGAGCTTGTGGTGATTCAAATTTTTTTAATCTTCCAGTTTGATATTTTTTACCAGATTCCATAATAAATAATATATTTGATTTTCTTGTATCCTGGGTCTCTGGATTACTAGAAAAATTATAAAATGACATGCACACATTTTATGTATAATTTGTTTAAAATGTATACAAAAATGTATGTTCCATTCTATAATTTTATATGTAAGTTGTATATTATATACATACTTGTTTTAATTTTGTATGTGATGTGTGCAATGCGTCATATATGTATAATATATACACATGTATATATTCTTTTCTAAGCACAAAGTTCTTGAGCTGATGACAGAATTTTTCTTTTTACCCTGTCTTTTTTAAATACTTTCTTAACCTTCATGCAGGCCCAGACCCACAAATGATACCACTCTTTGCATTCTAATGCTTGCAAACACAGAACTGGGAGATTCTGATCAGGTGACTGTAACTTGCCTGCATTCAGCTCTGAATACTGGGCTCCACAGGGCCCTTTGAGCTCTGGGGGAGCTGCTGGTATTGCCTACCTTGTTCCTCTGCACTTGTCTCTTCTTTAGCTTGTCATGTGACTGCATCTTGATTTTTCACTCCCAGTTCAGCTCCCGATACCCTCAGCTGTATGACAGCTAACCCCCTGTTTGCGCCAGTCTTTCTTCTTTAGCAGCAAGATTTGCAGGCCGTGTGTACTGCCACTGTAGCCACTGGTGTGTGTTGTTGATCCTTCTCTCGGTATTTGTACTACTATCCAGTTCTTTGTCTTTCTTATATCTCCCTATTACATAATTCCATGCTTAAAGTCTTTTATCAATGTTGCCTCCATCATCATTAGTATAACTGACTCTAAAATGTCTACTACAACCACACATTTGCTACTCCTATCATTCTCCAAGTTTCCACACCTCAACTATCAGCAAAGAACATTCCTGGGCCTTTAAAATTATCTTCTGCAGTGTGAAGCTCTTCTATTTTTAAAGTTTAGTTTTTTATTTTATTAAGATCATATTCATGTCTCAAATAGGAATAAAATGACGTATTTTATGCTGTGCGTATATTACCATAGTCACATATTTTTCCCATTCAAGGAGCTAAGGTAAAAAAAAAATGAGAGAAACCTGACATGGTCAAGTTTAAGTAGCTGTCCTCCTACTTACGAAGCACATGGCATGTGTTTTCCGAAGAGGACCGCTGTGTTCTGCCTCTGACCGTGTATGTTTGCACATCTATGTTTTTCAGAATAATACTTGCTGCTGGTCTTTCATGGTGTCTAGAAAAAGGCTGTGTTTAGAGATACAGACAAACTGAAGAGATGCTGAAGTCTTCAAAGCACAGGATTGAAAAGTGTGTAGGTAGCCAAGGCAGAAGAAAGGCACACCTCCAACAAGCACAACGATGGATTAGAACCCAGACAGGAGATCACATCCCTGCAGTAATTGTCACTTAGAATGCCCCACCTAGTTTTCCTTACAAAGGGGATAAAAGATGAAAAAGTGACCTTCATATCTTCTGGTGTCCCATAGCAATGATTATCAAGTGTTAGTTGATATGGAATGTCCTTCTGTATATGTGTTGCTTTTATTGGTTAATGAATGAAACTGTTTTTGACCAATGGATTTGAAGAGTAAAGCCAGGCAGGAAATCCAAGCAGAGATATAAACAGGAAGAAGGCAGAGTCAGAGACGCCATGTAGCTGCTGAAGGCCACAGGCTCATGGTGACACATAGATTAATATAAATGGGCTAATTTAAATTGTAAGAGCTAGTTAGAAATAAGCCTGAGCCATCAGCCAAACAGTATTTGTACTTAAAAAAGTTTTTGTGTGATTATTCATGTCTGGGTACCTGGGAAATGAAAGCACAGTCTCCATTTATAGCTAGTTACATAGGTAGGAATCTTATTTGACTGACTAGAAAAGTCCAGGTTTATATCTACCCACAAAAATATCAAAACAATAAAATGATTTTTATAAGAAATACTTACATCCTGTTTTGGTTTGCTTTGTTTTGAACTTAAGGAATCACAATTAAAAAAAAAAACCCACGTTCACCAAATTGGCCTATACACAAGTCTGGGGTCATTTTATTTATTAATGATTAAAACAGGAGAACCCAGAACACTGTAGATGGAACCAACTCTGGTCAGGTACCCTGAGTTGTATAAGAAAGCAGGCTGAGCAAGCAACAAGGGACAATGCTGTAAGCAGCACTCCTCCATGGCTTCTGCTTGAGTTCCTGCCTCAAGTTCCTGCACTGACTCCCCTCAGTGACAGAGTGTGACTTATAAAAATATAAGTTTTTCTTCCCAAGTTGCTTTTGGTCAAGACGTTTTATCACAGCAATATAAGTAGAACTAAGACAGCTGACTTTTTACAAAGATTGGCAGTGGAAGAAAGAAAATTTTAGGAATTTTGGTCAAATTCTTCCAGAATGAACTGGCTCAAAATTGAGCAGATAGATCTACAGAGTAAGTCAGCAAGTCTACCATAAGCAAATACAAAGAGCTGATTTGGCCTTTCTGGGAAGAGATGGCTATGAAGTCTGTGTCAAAGATGAAACATTTTTCTTTTGTTTATGGAAAGAACATCCAACTTAAATTCATGGTGAGAGTGAGATATGAATAGGAACTACACAATTATGACTTTTATAAGGAACAAAGCAGTCTTTAAATAGTTCTACAATTCTGTTTTCTGCTGTAGGTGATGACACCAACATTCCTGTATAGTTCTTGACAAAGTGACCTCTTCCTCATTTTATTGATTAGCTTTCTTTGATTGTCACTTATCAAACAACATGACAAAGTATGCTCTAAATATGTGGTAGACTCACTGAAATAAAATATAATTCCTAAGACTGTTTATTTGTGTATTTCTTCATTTGTCAGAAAAAAAATGGTCCAAATCCATCAACAAAATACAAAGCAAGTCCACTTTTCAACCTTGGTAATTGGCAATGATGCAATATTCGGTAATTGATTAAAGGTGTAATAACCTTTTTTTCTAATCAGCCACAATAAAGTCATCTCTTCAGTGAAAGATGAAGATAATTGAGCTTAGTTCTTCTTCAAACAGCTATCAACAACAATCAGTGAATACAGTTCCTGATAATGTCAAAAGAAGGTGACTCTCTTTAAAAAAAAATTGAAACCATTGAGAAATGCATTTATCATTTAGGATCTTTGTACACTTCTGGTGTCATATTAACAATAGATCCATACTCTTTCTACAGGCTCTTCTCTATGTGAGAATGGAGAGCTCACTGCCTTGTTCTTAAGAACACGAGCTTTCCTTCTCTCCATCTCTTTCATTTGTTAAAAATTTTAAAGTTCTATCGAGCACCAAATCCTTTTAGAGGATAAATATTAGACATGATTTGGCTGCCAGAACACAAAATGAAATATTTGACTAGCAATGCTAGTACGATAGTTATCTGTATGTGGCTTGCCTGGGATACACGGTGCCTAGATTTCAATCTCGATTACGTATCATTTTAAGGATATACCTGTGAAAGTGTTGCTTGGTGAGAGTGACATTTGGTTGAGGAAGCAGTCATCAACTCCAGTGTGGAAGACTTCCATCAATCTCAGCCATTAGAGGTCTGAATAAAATAGAAGGCTGAGTCAAAGCATTGCGTCTCTGCTTGACTGTACTTGAGCTGGAGCATCAGGACTTCTGTCTCCAGCTTTAGACTTGAACTAGAAGCTGAGTCAGTAGCTGATCTAGATTTCCAGTCTGCCATTAGGCATGGACATCTTAGCTTTCTTAACCATGAGAATCTTAGAGCAAATCTCCGAAGACCTCAGACCACTACAATAGAAAAATAGAGCTGCTGAAACTAAAGTCTCAACACTTTGATAAAGTCATAAGAACAGACAGTCCTGATGTGGGATTCCTCTCTGTATGCTGTGAATACCATTGGTGAATAAAGAAACTGCCTTGGTCTGTTGATAGGGTAGAACTTTGGTAGGTGGGGGAAACTAAACTGAATGCTGGAGAAAGGAGGCAGAGGCAAGGAGAAGCCCTGTAGCCCCACTGGAGACAGACACCAGAACTTTGCCCGGTAAACCACTGCCATGTGGCCATGTGGTGATACACAGATTAATGGAGATGTTTTAAATTAATATGTAAGAGTTAGCCAATAAGAAGCTAGAACTAAGAGGCAAGGCAGTGATTTAAATAATATAGTTTCTGTGTGATTATTTCGGGTCTGACCTGCTGGGAAACAAACAAGCGGCCTCCAGGTCTGAGCTGCCGAGCAGCCAGAACGACTAAGTGGCCTCCTTCCAACACTGGCCATTAAAGGCTGATATCAAATATAATCTCTATACTCAGCTGTTGCCTTCAATCTTCAAAATAAAAAAAAATTGTATGAAAAAGATGTAGACTAGAAACAGTTTTAAGCTGTATACTGTTGGGTTTTCTTCCTCACACCTCTACACATAAATAGTTTGATGTTTTCATGAAAGACAACTCACAGTCATTAGAGTCAAATTATGTCATAAGCTAATAAACTGAGAGGAGCAAACATATCATTAACTCTTCATCGGTGGGGTTATGCGGACATATCATGACTTATGACCAAACATGATGACTTGTATGTACATAAGAATTTTTTTCAGAAAGAAGTATATGACAGACAATTGTTTTGTGATTGGTCCCAGGATAAATGGCTGAGAGGTCATATAAAAGCTTGCAGGCATGCATTTGGCCTAATTAACATAAGAGGAGATGAACCTTGGAAATTGTGAAGAGTTCATGATCTTTTTTCCTTTGAAAAAAAAAAATGGTCAACTTTGTCTTTGAGTTCCAGGAGGCCTCACAGTCAACACAGTCTTCTCTTAAGCTCCTTAGAAGCAAAGGGATTAGAAGCAAGCATTGTAGATTGCTTCACAGTAGATACAGATGATAATGGGCAATAGACATCCACCTATGAATAAAACACACACCGTGGTCAAGTTCCTCTTACTGAGTTTGATTGTTTATCTATCACATGATATTGTGATTCTCTTGTTATAAAGTCCTTACGAGGCAGATAAGCTTCTAGACTACTGAAGAGAGTGAAGCTGAATTCAGCATACTTCTTAAGTGATGGTTCTATGTGAAATTCTGGAAGTGGGAACAGTGCTACTTTGGTTAAAACAAAGAGATTATGAAAGTAAAATAGAATTAAAATGTCTGCTTAAATGTGTGTTTATTTATCAAAATATGTTAAATCAACTTCATCACTTATTTCTGTAAAGAAATTGTGTTGGTGATCAAAAAAATATAGTTCACCACAGTGTCCCTACTGTGCAAAGCCTCATGTATGTTTTTAAACTGATTCAAAAATCCACTTAGACGGTAAGCCAATAAATGCAGAATCTGGCGGTAACTCCTCGTCATTGGCTCAATTGTTCACTCTCCATTACCGTTTGTACACTGCTTTCTCAGGCTGTGGATCAGGTTTGCGCAGCTCAGGGGAAGGGTTTGACTTAGCAGTGTTCACCTTGAGGGGAGGCACATTCTGTGCATGATCTAAAGATGGCACATGAATTACCTTTCCCTCTGCCACCCACCTACAAGAAGGGAATAAAGTGTAATGGGGCCAGGATGAGGGCGCAAGGGGGAAAGGGCAGGGATGCAAAAGGCAGCAGGTTTGGGGAGAGGATATCGCCTGTGCAATGGCTATTATCGTTCGCAGCTCACAGACACTGACTCTCTTCCTGAGACACGGATGGACCTTAATCACACCTTCCCTGAAATAAGCGTCACACCATCATCGCATTTCAGGAGGGAAACTCCTTTAAATTATTAGCTTGAAAAATGAAACCCAAACGCACGTGGAAGCTTAGTTGCTTATTAGAAACACCTTGTCAGGGTGAGAACTTGTTAATGTCATTGATGAGGTCTTCTGCTTCCTTAAGCCTGTTTTCCTCAGTGCGTCCTCCATATGCATTCTCTTTGTTACTCATTTGAGTTCATTAATATTTGGAAGGATTGACAAGTTCACCCGTTTGAAGAAAATCTGAAGCTCAGTTGTTTGCTACATTTTGTTGTTGTTGTTGTTGTTTTCTTGTTGTTGTTTTTCGAGATGGGTTTCCTCTGTGTAACAGTCCTAGCTGTCCTGGAACTAGTTCTTGTATACTAGACTGGCATGGAACTTACAAAGATCTGCCTGCCTCTGCCACCTGAATGCTGGTATTAAAGGCATGTGCCGCCACCACCCAGGCTGCTTGTTAAATTATTAACTCAATGGACACTGCTAGGTGCAGAAATTCATGTGCAGTTACAAGACTTGCTCAATGTATGGTGAGAACATGCTTTACTCTGATCATTGTGTTAAGAGTTGACGGTACAAAGAGATATAAGCCAAGTAATGACCTCAGAAACCTTGATGACCAAGGTTACGGGCTACGGCTCAAGTCAGTATTAAGGCAGACATCAGAGGTGGGAAGGGGAGGCTCGGGCAGTTGTGGGAAGGCATTTGTAGGGATTATCTGATTGGAAAGGCCTCTAGGAAGCTACACCTTGAATGCTGTGCTTACCGGGAGTTAGTCCAAACATGGCTTCAGCAAATCATTGCTATGTAGGAACTCCGAGCAGTTGCAGCAGGCACTTGGAGGATTTAAGAAAGTGGTAAACCTATACCTTGGGAAAGACTGCAAACTATTTCAAGCTGACTCAACTTGTTTCCATTAGATATGTCTTGTCCCCGATGAGCTAGAGCTTCTTGATAGCTTCACTTTAATCCCGTTACATCATTGCCAGCTGTAACTAGGAACTTTCTCAAGTCAGTACAAAATAGACTTATTCCTCATCAACAGTAGCTTTGCAAAAAAAAAAAAGATTCTTAGTTATACTTGAGAGGAAAGGTTATCGATCGTATGTTAGTCAGAATAGACTGAGGCGAGATGCAGTAAGAGCAGAGCCAATAACTTCAATGCTACAGCCTTTTCCGTACATCCATTAAATGCTCATTTTTGATCTGTGATGCACTCCAAACTCTTTCCTTTGGCATCAGGACAGTGCATTAGTCTCTCTCTGGGACACTGCTGGCCATAAGGACTAGAAAAGACCAGGACCTCACGATTCTGACAACATCTGCTTTGACCTTAATGCTGAAGCCTATTTCATTAGGCAAAGCAATCCATTTAGCCATGGGCTGGAGAAGTGCGATTCTTAGCCCTAGAGATGAGAAGAAACAATCTTTCATGACTAACAACGTTTCTGAAAATGAATTTTCATCTACTTTAGTGTCCTAGGAAGTAGACCATTTGTGGGCAATGGCTACCTCACTATCTGAAAAAAAAGCATTTAGTGGCCCGAAAATGTGTATTCTTTATTTGGGTAAACCACTAGTTGTGGTCTTTTAGGGGAAAAAAAATAAGAGCAAAGAAGTCACTTTGGTTTTAGGAAGGAACCATGAAAGTCTCCAAAATGGGACAGCAATTAGTATAAAGACAGAGGCTAAATGTACCATTTAGTAAGAGGAACATCTTTAATTTGATTAAAGTTGGGAAAATGATCCAAAAGAATATCCTTCACATGGAATTTTATAAAAACTCAACGGCCTAAATTACAGGTCAACAAGCTAAACCCTTGCAGCAAAATCCAGGCCATTTTCGTTAATGATGTTTTTGGGATGCAGCTAGGACCACAAGCTTATAGACTACCCACAGCTACGTTCATACCACAATGGCACAGTGAATCATTGCAATAATGTTGTCTATGAAGTGTTGATTATCTGAACTTTGGGAGAAATGTTTGTTAGCCCATCCTGGGGGTTAAATCACATTATGATTATTTGAGTCAACCAATCTATTCATTCATTAAAGAAATATGTTTATAGTTGGCATTATGGGTCTAATTCTGTTCATACTGCTGACGTACGAAAAGAGAGAAATGGAGTTATTCCCTAATGCAAATTATAGCCTAGTGGAGAAAACAGACATTAAACAAATTATCCCTTAAATAAATCTAAAATTTTATACTAAGGAATGAGAGGCAAAGAGTAAGGGCTGACGATTACACAGAATGAAGAAAATTAATTTAGATTGTGAGAAAAGCTTGCATCTCCTTTGAATGTGTGTTCCTACAGCTGAGATTTAAAAAATCTGAGCAAATTAAATGATGAGACCAGCAAATGTGACGTTCCTGAGGGAAATAAAGGATGGATGCAATTTACAAGGGAATGAAACACACTCATAGGCCCAATTTTGGCATGTTATGGTATGCAGTATGAGGACCACTCAGATAAAGAAAACTCAGTCAGGGTAGCACATGATTAGGAGATAATATAAATGAGACTTGTTAGTAGAGAAGAAAGAGGCGAGAGAAAGGGCCTCTGGAATTTCAACTTGCCCATTTGATAAAGGACCCATGGCTTAAGAACATGGAAAGAACTGAGTTTAGAAAACGAGTTTGTACAAAGGCTTCCATTCATTTAAGGACATTGCAACTATCTTAAGATATGTTTGAAGGTTTAAATCCAGAGTGGGGATTATACTTTGTTTAACCAACACAGGTGATATTTATATTCAAATAAAACATACAGTATAAAGCAATGGATCTTGAGATAGAGATGGAGGATCTTTGGACACTCAATAGGTGCCCTGAAGGAGACAAGGGAGTCCATAAGAAACCAGAATGCTGTTTTACCCAGGGAGGAGAGTATTTGGAGAAGAAAGTTGCTTCTACATGTGTCATTAGGGCATTAATCAAGAGAACCATTGAAATTAATAAAGTCAGTCTCTCTATATCTATGCTCTGATGACAAATGACAACAGTGGTCACCAGTAGGCTTCAGTGGTACCCCCTAGAGTTAGTCTCTGCAGAGGGAACTGGTTACATTGAACAGTGACAGTGTTCTCTGTGGAGTATACTAACCCCCTCTTGTTTGAGTCCAGCCCTGGAGTATGTCTCTGGGAATACTTACAGAATATTTTGTTTGTTTGTAAAGAGTCATAGCAGGACTAGAGGTTCATGGGAAGAGACTCAACTTTACAGCAGTTTAAACACATAATTTGCTGTTTAATTTTGCTCTTCGTAGACATTTTATGTGACAATAATGTCTTCACTTAGGAATATTGAACAAATAAAAATGTCTTGCAGGGCTATTGAGATGATGGAGGTAAAAGTCCTTATCAGAAATGCCTGACAACCTGAGTTTTTTAATTCCCAAAACTCAGGGTAGGGGGAAAGAATGGACTTCTGGGAGTTATCCTCTAACCCCCACACATACAGTGGAACATGTGCACCAACACTTAAATAGGAGCATCACATGTGCATGAGTGAGCACACATAGACACACATACACACATGTGCACACACACTTACAACACTAGTAGATAAACAATGTAAATAAAATTTCTTAAATGCACAAGAGGCAGTTGGAGCAGGCCCAAGAACTTGAGATCATCCTTAAGTGAAATTAATTCATTTAAGATGAGAAATAAATTCATGTGAGATTCATAATCAGTAATAACTTGGACAAAATTGGATAATTCTTTAGGATCTCCAAAGTGATGGTGGACTTTTCACAGAAAGTGTATTGGATGCTTGCAAAATTTTACCTAGATTAAGTTCAAGGTTAACTTAAACTAACACTTGGAACTGACAGAAAATGATTTGTTTTTGCAGAGATGTATGTAACACAATAAATGGAGAGGTAGACATAAAAGATTGCCTTTTGTGGCAGGAGAGGTGAGTTTAAATAAATCCTTTGTGGAAGTTTGTGTGGGTTGTGAAATCTCTGGGGAGACTCCACAACAGGATGACTGAGATGAAGAATAACATTTTTGGGAAGGGATTTGTCTGCTTGCTTATTTTAAAAATTTAAACTGACTATTCTTATTTATTTTAGGTAGAGCTACTTCAAGAATTAACTTGCTTTAAAATATAATAGCAGTGATATTTTAATTGCTTTGTTTTATTTCCTCCAAGTTATATAGGTCCCTGCTTGACTAGCCTTTGCTGTTGAAATGTTACTTCTGTTCAGACACTCCTTGCCAGAGTTGGGACTGTTTGTAATGCAATGATCCAGAGATAAGGAGTTGTGACAGCTGATAGATGGCTCAGGGGTTACGATCAGTTGCTACTTTTGTAGAGGACCGGAGTTTGGTTCCCATCACTCTTGCAGGCTTGTATATAGCTGTATACCTTCAATAACAGGTTGTTTGATGCCCTCTTCTGGTCTCCGAGGGCACCTACAAGCATATGGTTTGCATACATGCACTCAAGACATACACACACATACATAAAATACACATTTTTTTCTAAAAGGGTGTATGAAATAAATCCTTAGTTTTAGGGAGTCTAACTCCATCCCATGTTCATATTCTCTAAGAGTGCTCCAGAATCTGATTGCTTATCATTTCCTGGTAACATGTGGTGCATCTTCCTTAATACTTTCTTCTATCTCTTCTTCCCATGCTCCAAGAGCTTCCCTAGCTCTTCCCTAGCATTGGGACCATCTTTACAACTGCAGATCAGGTCCTGGCTTCTTGCTGTTCCTAGGGTAAAAAGCAAAGCCATGAACTTACTCTGTGAGAGTGATACCCTATGCTTACTCTAGATTTACTCCATGCAAGTGATATACACTCATGTCTCCCTAGAACTTCTTTTATTTTCTCCACTTGACTAGCTTCATTTTATGAATCTGCCTTTCAACAGCTTTTTTTTTAATCTTCCCTCTGCCCAGAATGTCCTTAAATTCTTTCTAATCTTTGAAATCCATAACCACCTGATCTGACCTGGGACAAGTCCTCTTGCAGATGGGGCTGAGGATTTAGGAATGAAGAGGTGACCATAGATTATCTGGCTGGACCCACAATTGCCAGGAAGTTGAGTCGTAAACAGATGCTGAAAGTTGAAAGTGGGAGGCAAAGGATGGAAAGTTGCAAGTTTTGTCCGGGGGAAGAAATGAGATACAAGGTAGACGCTGCAGATAGTAACTTTGAAGATGAAGGTAGGAGCTTTGGGTCACACAGCCTGAAAGGCCTCTAAACACTGGAAAAGGCAAAGCAATGGATTGTGAGTTAACATTGCAGGAACTTATCATCTCTGTTGACATCTTGATTTTAGCTCAGTGAGACTCATTTTAAACTTTCCACCTCCCAAAGTAAAATGTATCAGCACCATTTTGAGTTGCTAAACTTAACAACGCATTGTGGCAGCAGCTCACACAAATTCTGTTCCTCCATCCTCACCTACACAGCACTCTGTGCCTACACCAATTCTCCAGGACAGTCTCTTTAAGGTTCCTAATCAGGAACTCATCAGGAGTCAGATTCTGGCTCCTGTTTTACATTCAAGTCGCTTGGACTTATCTGTCAAAGCACGCGCCTGCATTTGGCGTAGCGGATCTGAGGAATAACTTGGCTCTTCTATTGCTTTTCAAATTGTATTGGGGCTAGGCCATGACCTGGCCAATGAATGAATGAAATATTACAGAGCTAATATTGATGATTATCTTTTGTACTGAAATAAATAAAAGCCAAGGAAAGAAGTAGAAGGAGGTGATTTGTATTTTGTTTTGTTTACTTCTATATTTTTCTTTAAAAAGCTCTATTTTTGTGTGTGTGTGTGTGTGTGTGTGTGTGTGTGTGTGTGTTTGCTTGTGACAAAGGACAGTTTGGGGTGTCATTCCTCAATTTTTCAGGCAGCATCTAACTTTTTAATGTGCATGTGTATGGATGCCCATGGAAGTGAGAAGGTGGAGTTGAATTTCCTGGACCTGGATTGGTAGGTGTTTGTGAGCCACCTGGTGTGGGTGTTGGAAACTAAACTTAGATTTTCTTCAAGAACAGTATATTTGCTCTTAACCACTGGGCAATCGCTCACGGGTTTCATTTCCTCTTTCTGTTTGTTTGTTTTATCACTGTACCCTGAGCAATGGTCCCAGGATATGTTGGAAATTATGGAAAGACAGACATACCCCCCAATCCTGACAAAGGACACAAGGTCTTGAAAACAGTGGGCATGGAGCATGGGATTTACCCCCACACGCTCTGGACCATATTGATGTGGGACATTCAGTTTAGCAATTATTACACTTCCAAGCCATTGTCCAAACTCAAAATGCTGATGTTTTCCTTGTTCTGCAAAATATAACCAGCTCAATAATGTCGAGGAAGGCATAAAACAATGAAAACATCACTGAGCCGGATATTTTAGTGACAGCAACAAATCATCTCTGGAGAATTTCAACAGGAAACACATTTTTAAAATATTCAGAGAATCAGGAAGAATGGAGAAGCAAGCACAGGAAGCAGAAGCAGTGGGCGGCAGCCAGGACCAGGCGAGGAAGGACACTGTGCCTGTCCCCAGGAACACAGATGCTACCGCGCACTTCCCTTACATAAATGGCCTTCACTGTGTGCTGTCCTTTGAACACCATTGCTGGCAGCTCCCTCTCTTCTAGGAGACTAGCTGCTACTTCCAGTGCCATCTGCTGCCACTGCCATGTATGGTTCTCTGCTTCCCTTGTGAGCATTAATGGCTTCCAGTTTAAGTCCAGTGATGCTGTTGGCTGGCTCCGGGATATGGGGTTTAAGCCAAATAAAGCTGAGAAAATGAGTTGTCTCTGTAATGTCTGTGGAGATAAGGGGATGCTGTCCCTATAAGATGTTTAATTTGGGGAGCAAGGTCAGACAAGAGTCAATTATAAATTAAAAAAAAAAAGAAAAGAAAACCTAATGCCCGCTCAAGCAGCCTCTATTTTGACTCAGTGTAAAGAGGAGGAAATTACCAATATAGAGTATGGGAGCTTATGTTGTTAACTTAGTGAATTCAATAATAATTAATAAATTCTTTCTTGTGACCTTTAAGCTATTTGTGAAACCTTTATCTGCAGACAAACTGCCAACCTGGATGCTGGTTCTCAGGGCATACTATGTATTATTCATTACTAGATGCTGTGCTCATCTTTTTTGCCATAAACATAATGCAGTGGAAATCCCTCATGCTTTGAGACTTGTCTCTCCCTGACCCCTTGGAGGAAGGGTTTGTGTTGCCTTAGTTTGCTGGCTTGGAGTCAGTCTCTGTTAGTATATCCAAACAAGACCCTAGTGATTTTCAGTTCCATCTGGGATATTTTTCTCTTTCCTTCCTTCCTTCCTTCCTTCCTTCCTTCCTTCCTTCCTTCCT
>LOEQ01001237.1:72721-114801 GCA_001685075.1 Bramus lutescens
CTTCCTTCCTTCCTTCCTTCCTTTCTTTCTTTCTTTCTTTCTTTCTTTATTTCTTTCTTAAAGCAGCATATAAAAAATCTATAGAGTTTCCTAATCAATGTAGGTTTGTTATTGCTTACCCAAGTGTTTAATAAACCCATCCCAGTGTAGCTAGAAATACTTCATTGACTGAAACAGAGCTCTTCTTTTCTTTCTGGCCTAAGTGGCCATATAAACTATAATTAAGTACTAATTATGGGCTCTGCTGGTCAGATAGAAGGAGGCAGCATGCATTGTGAAATCTGCAGAACAAGGTCTCAGAGGAGGATTTTGTTGTTGCGAAATATTGAATGATCAGAGCTTAATCTCGGAGATACTAAAAGGGAAAGTCAGTTTTTCTCTTCTTCCTCCATTGCCTCCTGACATCTGTGCTGTAACTGTGTCCTTATAAATTAATATTCTGTTTTATGAATGCATCAGTTACTTTTCTACTGCTTTGTAAAGATACCATGACCAAGGTCACTTATGCAAGGAAGGATTTATTTAGGCTTACGATTCCAGAGAGATAAAGGCCCATGATGGCAGAGTATTGGGCATGGTGGCAGGGCCTAGAAGCTAATAGCTCACATCTTTAATCATAAATAGGAAGCAGAAAGGATAAATTAAAAGGAGCAAACATCTTTAAATCTATAGAGTTTGATTCCTTCCTCCCACAAGGCCATACCTCCTAAGTCTCTCTAGAAACAGCACCACCAACAGGGGGCCAATAATCTCTTAAATCAAATTAGCAGCCTCCCCCGATACTTTATAAAGTTGTGGTACTCTAACTTATGAAGATATTAAAATAGTATAAAGTATCATTTTAAAGTTATTTCTATTTCAGAAAATGCATTTTAACTCTTTTTTAAATTTACTCTTTGTGATTTCACATCATGAATCTCCATCACATTCATTTTCCCATTCTTTTGTATCCACCCTCTGCCCTTGCAACCTCCTTTTCCAACAAAATTTAAGAGAAAAAAGAAAAAGAAAAGTCAGTCTTGTCATGGAAGCTGCAGTGTGACACAACGAGTCATGCTGTAAACTTTTTTCATCCATATCTTTACTTGGCAAGTGTTGTCATTGGTCTGGTTTTAGGCCTCTGGTTTCTGCTACACCATTGATGCTGGGCCCTCACTGGGACTCTTCATGGTTATCCTGTTTTTGCCCTGTGTTGTGGAGATCCTGCAGCTTTGGGTCTGCAGGACCAGTCCCCTCACTTGATCCAGCAGATCACAGATGGGATAAATGTTGGGGTGGGCCAACTCATTGCCTTGGTTCTGGGCCTGGGTATTTGCAGAGTTCTCCCTTGTCCTCACCACCAGGGTGAGCTCTCCTGCATGTCCCTAGCTACTTGACCTCTTGAAGTGACGAGCAAGGGGTTGGGCTCTGTGGAAATTAAGTTATATGGATTGTAAAATTGCTATTTTAATGGATAAAGTGTTTGATTTGCAGGCATAAGTTTCAGATTTGATCCATGGAATTCATATAAAATAGTCAAGAATGGTGGCTATATGATTATAATCCAATGTGGAAGAGATGAAAGAGCCATATCCCTGGGGAAAGCTCAACAGCCTACAGAGGTACTTAGTTGCTGTGGGAAAATGGTCTATACCCTGTCACTTGTATTTTAAATAAATGCTGATTGGCCAGTAGCCAGGCAAGAAGTATACGCAGGGTGACCAGGGAGGAAGTAGAGGCGGGGCAATGAGAATTCTGGGAAGACAGAAGTTTTGGTCTGCAGTCATCACCCACACACTGAGGAAGCCAGACACAGATCAAGCAAGATATGACTGCCTCATCAAAAAAGGTAGCAAGCCATGTGGCTAACACAAACAAGAATTATGGGTTATAATATAAGTTATAAGAGTCAGTAAGAAGCCTGAGCTACTAGGCCAACCAGTTTATAATTAATGTAGGCCTCTGTGTGTTTATTTGGAACTTAATGGCTATAGAACCAGGCAGGACAGAAAACCTTTGACAACAGAATAGCACCAACATGGAGAACTGCATCCACATAAAGCCTGAGAGAGCTTGGGAAATAGACATAAAATAATAGAGTTAAGCATGGCTTATTGCTAGCAGCACTTTCTTGGGTGGCTCTGCTTACTAGAGGCAAATGCTCTCATTTAAGAGAGACTTCCTGATTCAGCTTTAGTTGCAAAATCTTGCAGCTCTTTTAAGAGGTCCTGGCATAAAACACTTAAATGGTGTTGATAAAAAAAAAAGCTGACTGCATGATTTTTGGTGGTGGCAGGGAACTTGAAATGCTATAGAGTTGTGACAATAAACACGGCTCTAGCCAGGACCTCTGCCATGAGGCTAAACTCTCATAAAAAAGCTAAGGAATGGGCTGGATCCGGCTGTCAAAGCCATCACTTTAATCCTAGCCATATCACTTAGCAAATTAAAGACTCATGTGGTCAGAAAAAGAGAGATATACAGTAAAAATAGATACAAAGTTGAAGAAACCTCTGAATGGTTTACTGTGTCTTTAAAAATATATATAGGTTTGGGGGAAAAAAGATAAAGTCCTTAAAATGAAAAAGAAAAAAGAGAGTAGTTGGGCACACACCTTTAATCCCAACACTTGGGAGGAAGAGGCAGGTGGATCTTTGTGAGTTCAAGGACCACCTGGTCTACAGAGTGAATTCTAGGACAGCCAAAGATACGCAGAGAAACTCTATCTCAAAAAGCCAAAAAAATAATAAATAAATAAAAATAAAAGAACTAGAAGTTAGAATAAAGCCACATAAAGATAAATAATACACAGAGAGTATGGATACTGTATTGTGTTGTCTTTAAATTGTTTGATGGCTGAGGAAGGAGCAGCAGCTGGTATAAGACATTTGATTATAAATACTGCTGGATTAATCCTACATATATATTTTGAAAATGCCTTGACTTCATAATTTAAGTCAAAATGTTTTTGCTTTGGAGAAGAGGTTTTGCTTTTGTTTCCACAGGAAATAAGAAACTATGGATTCATTCTGCATTAAGAAAAATCAGGTTTGACTAAAAAAGACGCCCTGAGAAATCTCCAATAGGAGGAATGGTTCAGATGTCTGAGTTCTACATTCAGAACAGTTCAAAGACTGCTGCCTGAGATGATCAAGCCTCACAAAATATTTCAGTCAGGACTTAATCATAATTCTAAATACTCCTTAGGTCCCCATAAGATTATCAGCACCCCCAATCAGCAGGAAGTATCCTGAAAAACTATGCCTGCATTCCCAAAAATTGCATTATGGATGTTTGCCTTTGTTTAGAATGTTGGTTACAAGTTGTTATGATAATGGTCAGTAGAAAAGCTAAACAAAGGAGAACTGATTCAGAGTTCTTGTTTTAAACAAAGGGGGTGGGGAAGTGCTGTGAGACAATGGTGTGTGCCCTGTCACTTGTATTTTAAATGAACGCTGATTGGCCAGTAGCCAGGCAGGGCAACCAGGCAGGAAGTAGAGGCGGGACAATGAGAAATCTGGGAAGAAGGAAGTGTCAGTCTGCAGTCATCACCCAAACACAGAGCAAGCAAGATGTAACTGTCTCACCGAGAACGGTACCAAGCCGTGTGGCTAACACAGACAAGAATTATGAGCTAATATAAGTTAAAGAGTTAATAAGAAGCCTGAGCTACTAGGCCAGCCAGCTTATAATTAATGTAGGCCTTTGTGTGTTTATTTGGGACTGAATGGCTGTGGGACTGGGTGGGACAGAAAACCTTTGACAATACTTGCTGAACCTCAGGTCCCTTTGTTTGAGAAAAAAGTTATATAGTGCTCGAGAAATGACACCCAAGGTTGTTCTTTGACCTCCAAATACACACACACACACACACACACACACACACACACAAAGAAGATTGATCTTCAGTCTCTGAATTTGAGGTATCATTAAACTGTGTAACATCCACTTTGACTGGAAGTTTTCAGTAAAGACAATATGATTTGTTTTCACTGAAAACTTCTTTATTTATTTACTTCCTCTCCCTTAAGCTTCCTTCCCCCACATGCACACGATTTTTTCCCCCAAGGACTCCCTGACATGGCTTATAAAATATGCATGCAACACACTCGGACAAAAAAAATAGATAAATAAAAGAATCAGGAAACAGGTGCTGATTCCGACCTCCCTCCACATATATGCTGGCACATGTGTGCAGCCACATACAAGGAGGCCACCTGCACCCCAGTGCCTGCAGCTTTCAGCTGTGATTTCACCCTGCTGCCTGCCAGAAAGAGGGTCCCGGCTGCTGTGGCTGTGCACATACTTCCCAGGGGCTTAGCAGAGAAAGGACATATTTAACAATTTAGAACTGTCTCTGTGACAGCAAGCTCTAATTTAAAACTCCTGTGTAATACTTGTTAGGATGTTTTTATATCAAAAGGCCAGCCAAGGTCTTCCATGACAAATTTCTAGACAGTGAAAGAAACGAATCCTTTTTAGTGATGTTTGGCTTCTCCTCTGCGGTAGGCGATCTCGGTTTCATATTTTATATTCATGGTTTGTTAGTGAAAGGTACTCCCTCAAAGACCTCACAGGAAAAGGAAGGGAAGCCACCACAGCCTGTACAGAAGTGCAAGGCACATAGAACAACTGAAAAGTCCTGCTGAAATTCGATATCACTGTGGAAAAGTGTTTATTGTTCTCTCGGGGGATTTCTCACCTCTAGGCCGTTTGATACGACTGGGGAGTGAGCTAGCATGAGGTCACTTTTCAAATTTGCATCTTGTGTAAAATGAAGAATATGATCTATATTCATGTAATTTCTGTCCCCACAGGATGTGAGCACCTGCCCACTGAACGTTAGGGTGTGGTCACTGGTGAGGGTGAGTGGCCTGCCTCATCTAGTCAGGGCTCACCTGTGTAGCTATCTTTCGCTGGTGCTGGCCTGAACACTTAAGGAAATAAGAAATGTGATAGTCTACCCCCATAGCTGCTTCAGGAACATTGGCTCCTCCCACACAACACAGAGACATGTATCACGTATGCTGAACTACAACTGCATGTCAATGTCTGAGCATACTGAATCTGTGTGAACATGCCTGGGTCTGTTTGGAAGAAAGATACAGAGAATAACTTAGGTACTTCGTGATTATTGTATGACATGCATTCATAAAAATACTTTGTGCAAATGGATTAAACATGGCCAATTGTTTTCCAGGAATCTAGGCATTCAGTCATATCAAGTTCCCTGATAGTTGTTGAGTATTAATCATTTCTGAGACAAACTACTTAGGTAAGTATCCCAGATCTCTTAACAGTCACAGATACAGACTACTTTCAGGCTCTAGAACAAAAGTAACAATGACTAAACAGCGCCATGCATTAACGGTATCTTCATTGTTAATATGACATGCTATGTTTAACAATCAGACATGTCTCTCTGATTCTTTTATTTATCTATTTTTTGTCTGAGTGTGTTGCATGCATATTTTATAAGCCATGTCAGGGAGTCCTTGGGGGAAAAGAAAAACGTGTGTATGGGGGGGGGGAAGGATGCTTAAGGGAGAGGAAGTAAATAAATAAATAATACCTGATTTGTATGGGGCACTTTAATTTTTTTAGACAATACATTTAACATCATGTTAGTTCAATGCCTGTCATGCATTGATATGGTTATCATTTTCTTTCTTTTTCAATATAATGAAAAATGGGAATAATCTTTAATACTAATGAGCTTGTGTTTAAAAGCATTATTGATTTCTTTTAGCCAAGACATTGCATTTCTTTATAATTCATGCTTTACTAAGATTTATTAACAAATAAAGCTAGAAATTAGATTTTTTTTAGAGACCTATTAGGAAGAGGATGACAGCCCCAAAGCTTACGGCTTTTTGAAGTTTGCAGTAGAGAGAACTACTGTGATGATTTTGACCCAGGCATGGGTAATATTCATCTAAGAAATGAAAGAGTCTTTCGGCTGTTCTCATCACCATCCATTCTTCAAAAGGCAGCTTCCTTCGTAGGGGTTGCCATAGTGCTCCGTGGCTCTGTGTGATCCACTGTTGCTCATTCACCACTGGTTCTGGCACTGGGTAATGATGGCTCTTCTTTCCCTTACATGCTTTCTAATTCCTCTCTTGTCTGTCTGCTCTGACCATTCAGTCCCTATATACAATTCCTTCATATGCAGCTAAAAGAGGTACAGGTTCAAGCACTAAACATCAGGGATGAAGATGTCTATCTGTGATGCCTGAGTGACATTAGTGTATTCGTATGACTGGGAAAAAAATGGAGAGGGATGTTTTCTAACTAAAGAAAGTTTTCATTAGGACCAGGATGGCACTTCATGAAGACTAAAGACAGACTATCTCTCCTGGTATCTCAGAGCACCCACAGCCTGAAGCCACCTCCCCAAGACTATTTACTTCCAGATATAACTGTCCTACTCCATTGGCACTTGGCAGCCACTATGGTTCACTAGCTTTATTCTGTACCAATACCCATTAACCCTACCATTCCTGCTGGGCTGTGAGTCCTGCCAGGATAGGAGTGGAGCACCATATCATTTTAATGCCCGAGGATCTTGCCCATGACACAGGAAAACTATTATCAGAGAACATGGCTGGAGAGTCTCCAACTGAAGAGCGAGGCAATTGGACACTCTAGAATGCGTATGGATTTCTGAGAAGGCCCCACATCTTCCGCATGTGCTCTTTATTCCATACTGAGAATAGTCCTATGGGCAGACAGCCTATCTTCCAGTTTATGTATAACATCTCCTAACGTCAGCTTGTTAGAGAAGAACAGGCTGTATGATCCAGTTGTGGGCTCTTAACAATCACACTACTACAGTGTACAAATAGGGGCTAAGACAGGATTCTATACACCAGTGCTCACTCCCAGCCATTTCCACATGGAGTGGTTAGGATACCTTTGGTCAGGTATGACACATGAAATAACGCTCTCAGGCTCATAGCCACCAGAAGCCTCCTATTACATGCAACAGAAAGCTCCAAACAAGGGCAGCTGTTCTTTGCTTCCTGGCTTCTTCTACAATCCAGGTTCTACCCCCCTGACCTCTCCCCATTTCACATTGCCTCTCTGTCTGAAGCCACAATGCCCCTTGGACGAATCCTCTGGAAACCAAGGTAATATCTTTTCATGTACAAAGAAATATTCCTCCCCCAGCCATGCCTGGTCCTTCCCTTCTCTACCCGGTTGTCTCACCTGCTCAGCGAAGACTTCTTTAATGAACCCTGTAACACCTGCTCCCTTTTCTGTGTCTCTGCTATACCAATGCCTGGTTTTCCTTCTTTGGCAGATATCACTGCTGTGGGTATTTGAGAGTTCCTTTGCTTCTGTTCCTGGCACAAGCTCTCTGAAGTTTAGCACCCTCATCATTGCGTTTCCTTCCCCACCCCTCTGCCTACCTGGCGTTTAATAGATTTGCAATAAACCAAGTAGAAATTTAATGAACTACTATTCTGTCTGAGGCTTGCAGGCAACTTTGATCTCTCTACTTCATTGGATCCTTCATCTTCATTTATGAAAGTGGGAATGCTGTGCGGGGTTCAGATCACTATAGGAATTGAACATTGGCGTCTGATTCAAGAGAAGGTAGCTATATTGAATGGGAGAGAAGGGCTGAAATAAATTCTTCAAATGAATGCTCAAAGTCCAAGGTGACTTTGACATTGTTCAAGGTGAATGGATGTTACTTCATGGCTATACCAAGAGTACTCTTCTCTGGACATAAGATAAAAAGTCACATAGAAAACTAAAAATATAAACTTCCACCTACTGGTAATGAACAGTGACTATGTATATACTTCATGGTGTGTAGTATATATAAAAGAACATATATGTATTTGCCCTCATCCCATTTTCGTGAGATACAAATTTTTCTCCCTAACCCATGGAGAGGTCAAGTGTCTTGTGGTGGAAAGATGTATGCCAAGTAAGACGTGCTTTGATTGATGGAAATAACAGTTGCAAACAACTTAACCCAGCTCTGCGAATTGAGCAAAAGCAATCAGAATCCGATTCAAAGATGCCCATCTCTGTCAGATGGCCACACTCTCCCCACCATTCCCCAGTTTCATCTCACTTCCAGCACCTCCTCCCTAACACCAACACACAAAGGCACACACACCACAGGGCAACCTCAAATCTATGGAGCCCAGCCAAGGATTTGAGGCTGAGGCTTCCTGTGCCAAGCACTCTCCTGCTAAGCTCTGAATACAACACCCTCTTTTGGCTTTGCTAAAGCTTCACAACAAATCTTAAACCAGATACAGCCCTTTTAATCCTATTGTTACTGACTCGTGTGGTGCCAAAGTAAAGACAAGACGTGCTTTGAAAATGGGGACGCCTAGGAGATATAAGTACGATACGCAAAACACACTTAGTGCTATTCCCCACAGGGTTAAAGCGTGATCGCTCTTAAGCAGGCTTCCTCCTTCCTGGCTCCCCCTTCCTGTGCAGCTGTAAGTAAATAAATTACCAACAAGCAACACACTACTCTATTTTCTTTGGAGAGGCCAATGCAACGTTGTCCTAGATGTCCAACAAAGCAGCAATGCAATAGCTGTTTCATTTTAATTCCAAGAGAAAGCCAAAGCACCTACTATGAGCATGGCACAGAGGCAGCCCGTATGTTATTTCGTTTACCTTTATCATGGCCCAGTGATAGCTGCCGTGAGGGACACAGGGCTGCAGCTTACAGAAGGGACTTGATTTCAGATCAAGCAACCCTTTATTGTAATTTGACTGAGCTTTGAATTCAGACACAGTGGCTTGAACATCCATGCTTCTATCTGCTTTCTTCCAATTTGCAAGCCTGCCAATAAACAAATAAATGAGCAAATAAATCAATCAATCAATAAATAAATAAATAAGTAAATAAATAAATAAATAAATAAGCATGCTTGTCATCCAAGTTTTGACAAAAGAAGCCAACTGCATAGGTTTGAGTGGGGTAGAGCCTAGGACAAGGAAGAAGAAAGAAGAGACAGAAGAGCTTATAAAGATGGCAGAAATAGACAAACATGGGGCTGACATGACATTCGCTGAGCTGGTGTTCTCTCATCGGGGGTCAGAGGTCTCTATTTTCCTTGCTGCCTGACCTCTACATGCAGGTTGAAAGCAGTTGAGGCAATCAAGCAGCAAACTGGCTGATAGTGTGCAGCTTCTGTGCGGTCCGTGCTCTGTGGCGGGTAGAGGGGACGTCCTGGTGAGCGAGGCCAAGGGCTGATGAATTTGTGCTTTTTACCAGCAGGGGCTCGGCACCCCTTCATTTCTGAGGTGAAATCACCGTATACCACCTCCTTCTTGTCAGGGCTGTGACAGCTCTTTGTCACACATTGACATGAAACTTTTGAGGAGAAAACTGGAGCAAAGTGGACAGGAAATGAAAATCAGAACAAAAGGTGAGGGCAAAGAGTTGATTTTCAGCATTACCTGGATTGGCTAAGAGGCCTGAACTAGTGCAGGAAGATGAGAATGTGCTCAATTCAGTTGCACGTAGTATTACAATCTGTCTGCCTTTCTCTGAAGAGCCACACGACTTCAAACAGAGCAGTTCTTCCAAGTGGCCAGCGTGAGAGTTTAGCTCACTAATTCAGGAGTACACCTTGAGATTAGGTCTTTTGGACTCACAGCTCTCGGGTTTAAAATGAGAGCTTCTTGAAGTATAACAATGAAACAGACTCTCTCTCCTTCCTGTATGTCTTATGAGATAGGTGTCCTCAGTCATGAATCAAAACTTCACGTCTGATATAGAGAACCAACTGTAACTGTGCTGTGGGAGAGATCACAGAACATCTCCTTCCACAAATCCCTGCAATGTGCTTGGCCACGCATCAGCTTTAAATATGGTTTGATGCCGTTACTTCCCCACAACTGTTGAATCTGAGTGCTTTCTTGGATTGACATATGCGCCTTCCTTTACATCCAATGCAGAGATACTAAAATGACAACCCTCTGGTCAGATATTAAAATATACAATCTCTCCTGCTCTTGTAATGCTTGGCTGATGCACAGTTATTGTTCTGAAAGCCAGTCATTGGAGCTGAAAGATAAATATTATTCTGTATCTTATTGAATAAAATATATTATATCACAGGTGATGGAGACAGATTGACTCAATAAATTCTAATAGTGTATGCTGAGAAATAGTGGCAATAAAAATGCTGATGACTCGGCACTGGGAGAATATTGAATGTCATTAACATGCGATTTCCTCTGTTCTGATCTCCTTCTCCTGTTCTCCACACTGTTATAATCTCTGTCAGGGGGTTTTTCTTGGGTTTATCAGCCTGAGAAAAGAATGTCTTTTTTTTCCCTTTTTTTCCGGTGCTTTAGATTATGGAGGACTCCATTGATTGAAGAAATGACATAGTCACTTAAAGTAGATTCCCGACGTGGAATGTTTTCTTGACTATGGTCCCCAAATGAGATGTTAAAGGCCCGTGCCACCACCACCCTGCTCATACTTACTCTCTTTTTCCTAACTTCACTTTTTGTTTTTTATTAAATGAGTCAGTTTCTAATAATGACTGAGAGTTTTAAAAGCAAGTCAGTTTTGAGAGTTTAACAGGGTCGTGCAGTGGTGGCACACACCTTTAATCCCAGTTCTCTGGAGGCAGAGGCAGGAGGATCTCTGCGAGTTTGAGGCCAGCCTGGTCTACAGAGCTACTTCCAGGGCAGCCAGGGCTGTTACACAAAGAAACCCTATCTCAAAAACAACAACAACAACAACAAAAAAAAAACCAAAGACTTTAATTGGAAGTTTAAACTAGTTTGCACTAGGAGGTTCTTTTTAAAAATAATATCTACATGACTCTTTTTACACTATATTTTTAAAGTTTCTGTTGATTCTTATTTTCTGTATATGATGGATCTTGGTTTTCTAAGTCATAATACTTCCATTAATATAAAAGACGAAGGTGGTCCTGGGAAAACAGCCATAGTCAAAGATGACATCTTAACATGACAAGCACCTTCATTCAGTCTGCAGCCCACACCAGACGTTTCTGTCTTCCTCTCCCCCTTCTCTTGTTTGTCTTTCCCATCAAGCATCAACCCTTAGGTTTGTGTCAAGATCCACCCAGTTCTCTAGATCCCAGTTTTCTGCTTGTTTCATCCATAACAATTTCCCCCTTTTGAAAAAGAAAAAAAACCATCTCTTTTTTCAATATATATACCAATCCAAGTTCCCACTCTGTCCCCTCCTCCTATTCCCTCCACATACCCTCCTTCGCCCTCCAATCCTCAGAGAGGGTAAGGCACAGGGCTTTGTGGAAGGTCCAAGGCCCTCCCTACTTTATCTAGGCTGAGCAAGGTATCCATCCAAAGAGAATAGGTTCCCCAAAAGCCAGTACATGCAGTAGGGATAAATCCTGGTGCCACTGCCAGTGGCCCCTRAGTCTGRCCCAGCCATGCAACTGTCAACCACATTCAGAGGGACTAGTTTGGTCCTATGTTTGCTCCCTCCCAGTCCGGCTGAAGCTGGCAAGCTCTCATTAGCTCAGGTAGACTGTTTCAGTGGGTGAACCCTTCATGGTCTTGACCTCTTTGCTNCCATGCAACTGTCAACCACATTCAGAGGGACTAGTTTGGTCCTATGTTTGCTCCCTCCCAGTCCGGCTGAAGCTGGCAAGCTCTCATTAGCTCAGGTAGACTGTTTCAGTGGGTGAACCCTTCATGGTCTTGACCTCTTTGCTCATATTCTCATTCCTCCCACTCTTCGACTGGACTTTGGGAGCTCAGTCCAGTGTTCCAATGCGGGTTTCTGCCTCTGTCTCCATCAGTTACTGGAGGAAGGTTCTATGGTGATATGTAAGATATTCATCAGTCTGACTACAGGGCAAGTCAAGATAGCGCACCCTCTCCTCTATTGCTCAGGGTCTTAGCTGGGGGTCATCCTTGTGGATTCCTGGGAATTTCTCTATAGCTGGGTTTCTGCTAACCCTATAATGGCTCCCTCGATCAAGATATCTCTTTCCTTGCTCTCATCTCTGTCCTTCCTCCATCTCAACTATCCCATTGCCTCAAGTTCTCTTCACCCCTCCTCTTCTCCTTCTCCCCTTATCCCCATGCTCCCAATGTGGTCAGGTGGTCTTGTCTGTTTCCATTTTCCAGGTGGATCTATATATGCTTTTCTTTGGGTTCACCTTATTACTTAGCTTTTCTAGGATCATGAACTATGGGCTCAATATCTTTTGTTTATAGCTAGTATCCACTTATGCGTGAGTATATACCATATTCATGAGTGGGTCTGTGTTACCTCACTCAGGATAGTGTTTTCTAACAATTGATTTACTGTTTCTGCTTAATTCCCTGTGGCCCTGGGAGGGCTCACTCTGCCCCTTTCTGGCTTCTACCCCAGAGGAGCTGGTCCTGCCCCTCACAGAAGAGCTGCCCCCACCCCCATACCCCACCTACTGCCCCCTAATCCCCACACTCTTAAGAGATCTGGCCAATGACATGTGCCTAAAAGAGTTGGCTTCGCCCCTTGCCCACAGCCCAGAATGCCTAATTAGGTACCATCCAGACCAACATCCAGGGCTTCAGTTTCTCCCCCCACAACATCTACCCCATCTGTGACCTGTGAGAATGTGTAAAGAGACTGATCCTGAGGAACCATGACCGCTGGAACTCCATGCTTTTGGGCAATGGTGGGATACCTGAGAGGAGTTTCAGTGAGGCTCCAGTATTGCTGGTGTTACCAGAAGCCAGAGGCCTTGAACTAGACCAAGGACTGGGGAGAATAATTATGTGGGTGAGGGGCAGATATGGAGGGACTGGGAAATGAGAGGAATTGGGATGCATGATGCAAAATTTCCAAAGAATCAATAAAAAAGTTATGTTAGAAAAGAGAAATGGATGGGAGTCAAGAGAGACAGCTCAGCCCTTGAGAGCACACACTGCTCCTGGAAAGGGCATGTTCGGCTCCTAGTACCCATGGCAGCTGGCTCACATGGACCTGTAACTCCATCTCTGGAGGATATGCACAGCATCCTTTTTTCGAGCGGAGGGAATTGTATTCACACGTACCCATCTCTTCTCACGTATACACATAATTAAAAAATAGTGAGACACAAAACTAAACTAAACTAAAATCTCAAAATATGATCCCTTTAAAATTGGAGTGGTCTAGGAGTTTCCAGGGGTTAGATCCTGAAACTAAGAGGGTTTAGATCACACTGTGCACAGACAGACTCAACTCTGACTTAGACAAACATAGCAGCTACTTAACCCAAGATACCCAGGACAGGGTGGCATGCAAGAACAATGTTCTTTTCTTTGACTTATTTACTTTAGGTCAATAAACAATTGGCTGAAGAAAGGACTAATGATTTAGGAAGCCTCAGGCATTACTGTAGCATATACCTTGACTGACACACTCTCTGACAACAGTCCCTGTACTATTGTTTCTACTTAAGCTCCAGTGGGTCATTGATTTCCCCAGGCTTCTAAAAGACACCTTACAGTGTGTTCAAAATCACGATCAAGGGTTGAGCCAGAGTGTTGTCTCCTGAATGCCTGCAGCATCCTCACTTTCGCAAGCTCTCTCCTTATCCAAACTCATATTTTGGTCCACTTATTTTAGTACCTTCTGAGTTCCTCCCTTATATAGTTTCCCAGCTCTAATGGGCCATGCTGACTACATTCTGTAGCGAATTTCCTTCTCTTGGCAAGTGCAGCAATTTCCTAGTCAATATGGAAGCATTTGCAGGCATTGGCTCCATGTCAACCAGGGAGCAGATCCTGATGGAGACACACCCTAGTCTGTAAGGCAGAGGACTGCATAATCTTCACCAAAGAGGGGAACTTTGTCTCTTCATGGGAAGGACTCAGCCACTTGCACAGGCTCCAAACATTCTGCAGAATTAAAAGTTGGAGCATTGTGAATGAAAAACCACCTATTTCCAAATCCTATTCATAGAGGCTTTCTGAATCTGAGGATTTTTCTTCAAAGAAAGAAAGAAAGAAAGAAAGAAAGAAAGAAAGAAAGATTCTCTTTATTTCTCCCCCTTTCTCTCTCCCCCTCCCTCCCTCCCTCCCTCCTCTTCTTTCTCTTTCTTTTTTTTCTGTTTTGGGCAAGCATTTCTATAATAACTAAGATACAGTATATAAGCAAGGCAGTGGCAGCTCATAATTCCAGCATTCGGAGGGCAGAGAAGTAGACAGATTTCTGTGAGTTCGAGACCAGGATAGTCTACAGAGCAAGTTCTGGGACAACCAAGGCTGCACAAAGAAACCCTATCTCAGAAAACAAAAACAAAAATTCAATATATATATTCAATATATTCATGTGTATATGAACATATATATGAGCACTCAATACTGGGAGCTCCCTACTCAGAAGGTTAGGTCTCAGACTTTTCCTCCAACTCCGTTCTCATTTTCAGTTCTCAAAAAGTATCTTGATCTCTCTTTGGACCTTTAATTGTCTATTTACCGCCTTTAGCATCTCCAAAACCTTTATTTCTTCCAACCATAACCCTTGTTCCTATATTTACATTTTTTTCTCATACTGCCCACTGGACGCATTATTGCTAAAGCATTCCTTTCAGTTGGTATGTCAGTAAAGGTCTTCCCTGGTGTTAGGAGTCGCCTATAACTTACCTATCAAGAAGAGTATTATCTATTGTCATAGGCAAATTCCAAATCCCAGTTTAGAATCATCTCACTGAGACCCCCCTGACTTCAGTGGTTAGAAGTTCACTTTTCCTGGATCAAAAGGGGGGGGCTATTTGCATGTAGGAAGTTCATCTGAGAGTGGCTTTGAAGTCAACTGAAATACTGTGTTGCGGGCTGTGAACCTCCCAGATCCTGAATTTCTGGTAAACAACTTGCAATGCTTGCAGCTGCTCTAAGCATGAGACCCTCAGGACTTCCTGATGCCTGGGGAATGGTTTCTGGTGTGTTTGGCTGGGGCATGGCTATCAGTTAAGGATCTCTATGCAAGCCGCTCTGGTACACAATAAAGGGGCATTCCTGTGTCAAGGATTTTGGTATCAAGGATGACCTGTGCCTCTGTCTGTGAGTCTTTGTGTGTCTCAATTTCCAGCCCCTTGCCTGGTTCAAGAACTGTATGGTAGCACATAGAGCGCAGATGGGCGTGGTGCACTGCACACCGAGGCAATAAGACATAGCAGAGTGAAGCTGGGGTGTGACATCATAGAATAATGACAGTTCCCAGTAATCATCGCTTTTACTAAATTGTCTTACATAATTTTACCACCTGGGACCCCTGGGTACCATGATAGGCTCTGGGGGTCTTTCTGGTTCATTCAAGCTTATCGAACAATGGGAATAGGGTACTGAAAGAGAGTAGACAACAATGTAGCTTAACTCCTGAGTCACGCTCTTAAACCTGCGGTGGAGGCTAGGCTGAACCACACAGGCTCATCTTTCAGAAGTAAGGTTTTCACACAGCTACCTACCTGAATCCTGGTGGCTGCATCTCTCCAGGGGTTACATCTTCAGGAAGTGACTTTGGTGGAAGAGAAGCAGCCAGCCAAGCCTGTACTTCCTTCCAGTAAGGTAGTATAGATTCAGGCATTTGGAATGGGCACCGAAAGGTTTAAGTCTGTTACTTCAAAGCAGAGCATGCCCAAATAACAACCCATTTTGATAACCACCCTGAAACATTACAGGTGTTGCTGATGCCTTCTAAATAGCTTCTCATCCTAATTACTTCTTTCTCTATCTCCTTCCCCAGAACCTGATCTAGGACACCTTCTATGCTCTGCAGTCACTAAATTAGTATTCTAGACATCATTAGAGGTCATGTTAGTTGAACTTCTGTTAATGTTAACAGCATCCTCATCCAAAGTGAAATATTTATTTAACTTAGAAATTGTATTATATCATGTAATTTTTTAAACAAAAAAAAAGCACCCCAAGAATTTGAGAGGTTATGCTGCTGGGAAGTGAAACCACAAACCAAACAGGCTAGACGATCCTGGACTAGAGGATTTTGATCAATCTTCTCAGCCTTTGTCTACTATGCATCTCAAATTACTTATCTCCCCACAACGCGCCCAGTTCCTCTTGGGGGTTCTGCGAGTATTTAATCTTCTCTCCTCTTTCATTTAAGAGAGATAAGTGGGGCAGAAGAGGCTTCTCTAACAATTCTGTCGAGGTAATTCACACTGACAGGACCATCTCTGGAACGGGCTAAAGTGATGGTTCACGCTTTTACAGCCCTTTGATTTTCAGGTTTCCCTTCCTGTTTCCACAGCTGTCACTTTACCTAGCCTGCCTGGCCTTAAAACTCAGTTTAAGAAGTGTGTCTAGGATGCTAGCAACACAGCAATGATAGGCAAACGCTCCGCACGGCGCTATGCCACTCAAGAAAACTTTGTAAGTTTCTTAAAATCGCATGTATTTATGGACTATGGTGTGATTTCTCTATAATGTATAAAGATTACAACAATGATATTTAGGGTTTCTAACTCTTTAAAGAAACTTTTAAAAGTTTCTTTGTGTTCCAGATCTCCAAGTTCCTTATTAATAGTTTTAAGATTAAATAACACAATTTGTTGACTCTGGGGCTGCCACCTCTCTTTCTTGAGTTGCACTACAAAATTATGATTTATAGCCTCCCTATGATATGTGTTTTTGTATCTCTTATCCAGTCTGCATAAACCCCATTCTGTACCCTCTAGAAACCACTCGCTCGACTTCTGCACAGTTAATCTTTTGGCTCCCATGTGGAATTGATTAGAAGCAACATTTCTTTCAATTCCCTCCTTTGGACTTGATAGTTGCTCAAAACAGTTGTTGCAAACATACAAAGAGCTTTAACACTGATAAGAAAAAAATGGGAATAGAGAGGCGCTTCATCAAGGATTTACTGTGCAAAATGCTTTTTTGTTGGTTTACACTTTTTATTTCCGAGTATAGATGTTCAGATCCAGATTTGCAATGTCAGCCCAATTTAGTGTCAATTATTCCAGGATTGTGGTCCAAGGTCTCTTAACAAGAGGCTTTGGGGCTTCCTTGGTGACCAGTCAATTAGCTAAGGGTTTTCATACCCAGGGATAATCATGTAAACAATTGATTTTTACCAAGACTAAATGTGTAAACAGTGTAAGCTTACTGCATAGCAATGCATAGATATGTCTTTGGTTCAGTGTTATGGCTGGTGCAGCGTATTTGAGTAAGAACTGGGTATACCCTTGGTGATCTTGAAGCATATCCAGTAAGAAATTCTTCCTTTCAATAACCAATAGATTCCTTCCATAATCAATAGGTTTCTGAGTAGAGTTGCCTGGTGGATTTCCATAAAAGTCAGAGCTTTTAACAGGCTCAATTCCAGCTTTGAACAACTTCTATTTACAGATTTTACAGTATCAGAAGTAGTTCTAGGGAGTGAGGCACAAGTTTGCCTAGGGGTTTTAAGAAAAGCATTCCAAGATGTGTCCCATATAACATTGTCAATGTAATTTGACATCTGCTTGCTGGAAGAACAATATGAAAGCCTCACAAAAGATTGCCTTTATGGAATGAGAAGATAGGGGCAGATACCTCTTCTTTGGGTGAACCATTCTTCCCTACTTTTACTTGTCCCAGAAGCTTTTTCTTCCATAATTCCATACCTGATCTTACTCTGATCACAATGTTGCTTAGTGATCAAACTAGGCTGATCCTCAAAGCCTAACTCCTAACATCCTATTATTTGCTCAGAAGTGACCGATGACCCCAGGCAGGGAATGCACATCTCTTGGATTGGTCTTACACTCTGGAAGATACAAAGCCTAGCTATACTGAGCTATCTTATTATATAGAAGAGACTTTAATCAGACAAAATGTGAATTTAGCAATGCATACATTAGATGTATTGCTAAGTCCTTGATAATGTGCCCTGAATCTGTGGACTTAACAGGACCCTTAGCCAGCTTATTCTCTTGGACATCCCAATCAGTGAGTCAATAGGTTCTTGTCCTATTTGCTTGATGATCAAGCTATTTTCATCTAAAAATATTCAGATTAACAGTAGATTTTTTTAGGAGAATCATGCATGAGGCATGGCTGCTATTGCTTAACTTGTCTTCTCTACTTAAATTCACCCCTTATTTATGTCAGATTATTCTAGGAGCATGGCACCTTCCTGAATATGTGCATTGGAAGAATTTCCTAAGTCTGCTTCTGTAACTGAAGAATCTGCTGTGGGTGGTGATAAAACCCCAAACCCTCATGGAGTTGACACAGCTCTACCCATGTAATGACAACATGAAAACATTGAGCACACAATTCTAAATCCAGTGTTATATAAATGGTCAAATAATTGTCTATAGGTTTCTGTTAGCTTCCCCCCCCAACCCCCCAAAAAAAACTTACAAATAGGACTAGCCAGTAAACACATACAAAAAGTGTAACTGATATTCTAGTCCCAAGGTACTGGGAAGGGTCCATATATTGGTTTTTATGATTGATGACCAACTTGACAAGATCAAGGGTCAGAGAGGAGATACTTTGGGCATGTCTGTGAGGGACTGGGGATCAAGTTAACTGAGGTTGAGAAGACTCACACTCAATATGGGTGGTAGCATACCAGGGGCTAGGGGGTCCATACTGAATCAAAAGGAGAGAGCGAACTGGGTAACTTCCTTAACCTCTGTTAGCAGCTACCTCAAGCTCCCGCCGCCATGTCATTTTGGGCATGATACATTGAACCCTGAAACTGTGAGCCCTGATACACCCTCCCTTCTTTGAGCTGTCTTGTCAGGTATTTCATCATAGCAATGAGAAAAATACCTGGTACCACCTTTTATGTCTACATAACCTGTCTTCACTCAGGTAGTTTGTAAATGTCCACTGTCACTGGTGTCACTGAACACTGGTACAATCAAAAGTACACCAAGGAGTGACTATTAATGCCACATTCCTCCAGGGTCACAAATCAGCAGCAATTGAGCATTCTGGAATTTCTCTTACTAGCAGTGAACACCAAGGTTGTAGAAATGACTGAAGTTCCCCATAAAGATTGTCTGTATTTTACCTCATTTTCTCTAAACCTGGCCAAATTCAAAAAGTTCAGCACAATAATAGTTTGATCATTTTAATTTCAGCATCATTCCTAATGACAGCACTGACATTGCCGAGAGAGGGATACTTAGCAGAATGTAAGTGGTCACTAGATGCTGTGCCAGTTAAACTCAGGGTCTTCACCACATTTATTAACTATTTCCTTATTATAACAATGATGACAATAAGTCACAGATGCTTGCTCACTTCCCCAAGGCCATGATTAGTTTCAGTGGGAACAGTTGGAACTGTGGGAACCCAGTTAAAGAGACTGCTGAGTCTATGCTTCTGTCTGTTGTCTTGGATTCTCTTACAAGGTAACAGCTTGAATTCCAGCCTGGTGTTTCTCCTTTACCCCTTAGGAAGTCAGGTAGAGTGAAACATGAGTTCCTAGAGTCTTTCATTCATCTTCTCTGATTCCTTTTGGGGGACATTAATGTAATAAGAGGCTAGTTTTGTGTTAGCAAGGTACAGAGATTCTTTGCTTCTCTGGAAGGTTCCCATGACTATATTTATTATGCATTATCCATTGGTGAACTTTCCTGAATGATCTCTCATTTATTGAAGAGAGAGGTTTTCACTCTTGGGTGGTAGTAGTACACAAAACTAGGACTGTACTGGACAGAGGATATTGGCAGGGTTTCCTACTTTATATCTACTTACCTAGCAAGGAGATGCTATATATATCACTCAGATAAACATAGGCTGCATCTAGGAACTTAGTAAAATGGACACAGTCTTCTAATGTAAGGGTAAGGAGGCCTCTGGTGCCCATGGACAATACAAATAGCTTGATTGAATAATGAGCTGGCATAGCATAAAGCTTTTTACCAAGAGACCAGTTGGAATTATACATGGTTTTCTTTTTTTCCTAATTATAAACTGTTTGGGATATTAGCCAAGGCTTATTAATAACTAGCTCTTACAACTTAAATTAATCCATTATTCTTCTTTATGTTTAACCATGTAACTTGGTACCCTCTCTCAGTAAGGAATTCTCATCCTGCTTCCTCTGCATCTTACGGGAGACTGACTCTCTGTCTTTCCTCTTCCCAGAATTCTCCTAGTCTGGTCTCACCACCTATACTTCCTGCCTGGCTATTGGCCAATCAACATTTTATTAAGCCAATACGAGTGACAGATATTTGCAGTGTACAAAAGCATTATCCACAGCCACTCAGTCCGATTAGTTTAACCAGATGGCTGTTGCCACCTCCCTCTCTGATTCCATGTATTTCCTCTTTTCTCCTCCCCTGCCCCCACCTTTCTATGTTTTTCCCTTGGATGTTCACTAAGTATATTGTGTATATTAAGATTATAATCAATATCAGGAAAAGAAAGGTAAATAAAATGGAATTCTTTTGGGCTGGAGAGATGGCTGAGAGGTTAAGAACACTGACTGCTCTACCAGAGGACCCAGGTTCAATTCCTAACACCCACATGGCAGCTCATAACTGTCTATAACTCCAGTTCCAAGGGGTCCAACACCCTCACCCAGACATACATGTAGGTCAAACTCCTGGTTTTCTTGATATGTAGTGTGGACGGGTCAGGAGATCTCCCTGGGAATAAGGCTGAGTGGAAAACTCAGTAAGACCATTCAAGGCTCTTTCAACTTCTCTACACAAAAAGGGGGCATGTGATATGGGCTTCAGATTTAGACTTTCTGAGGTAGCTCTATAGCATGTGACCTTCTTTAGTAAAGTTTATTTTTTTAAGGAAAAATCCAAAATTGGAAAAATGCCAGTTTGCATATTTGGAAATAAATATGAGTGTGAGAAAGCTTTCCAACTCAAAATAAGAAATGCAAAGCTGATTGATTATTAACCATAAATAATTTCCCCAATATGTTGCAAGCTTGACATTTTGTTTTGTTGTGTCCAGAAGATTCCTAGATTCTCTATTAGAATTTTCAGTTTGGGAGCAAGCAATACCAGGCAAAACATCTTCCAGCATCTCCCTTGAAGATCCTCCAGCAAGCGTTTGATTGTCGACTTTGCTGGTTACTAAGTGTGTTGCCTTGGGCACGTGTTTCCATTTGCCCAGTCTCCATTTCTTAGCACTAAGTATGATCTTATCTTTCTCAGTAGATTTCATGAAGCTTAGGTGCCACAACAGGAATAAGTGGCCTGACTGATCAAAAGACTCAATAAATATTTCTTACCTCTCTTTCCTACCTATGTAGTAAACTATTTTGTCTTAATACAGTAGTGAGCATTTTCAGTTTCTGTCTCACCTGCTGTTAAAGTGTTTTTTTTTGTTTGTTTGTTTTTTATCTAGACCCTCTCATCAGGCCATTGTAAATGCCATCATTGAATCAACCAAAAGCATCATTTTGGAAGTCAATGCACATTTACAAACGCACAGCAACTCTATCCTATGTCATCTCTGAAATTCTTGAAGTCCAAAGTTGAGGAAAAAGAAGACACCAAAGAGGAAGAAAAATAACAATGATTTTATAAGGCTCTGGACTCCATTGGTAGTATTCAAACCCTAGACATCTTCTGATAGTGCCATGTAAGTGGGTACAAATATTGCCAGTGGTTCCTTTGAAGTATGTCAATAGACTACATAAATCCAAGGAGAAGGAGATGTGTAAAGAAGGGCAGTGTGCAGATTTCAAATGGTCTCCACAGACATTCTCTACTTAAGTTAAGTAATAATTTAGATTCTTCAACCTAACTATAGGGTTAGAGCCAGGGATATCATCACGTGCTTATTCAATATGTCTTCTATGATGTTCAGTGCTACCCTGTAAACAAATAATATTTATCTCCTAAAGCAAACATAATGATATTTCTGGTGAGGTTTTTGACATATGTAGTTATAATGCATATCAGATGAAGATCAACATGATACAGGAAGGGCTGGTGTGGCTGCAAGGTGGTGCAACATTGCCCTAGAAGATTACGTGTGCATGTGGAAAACACTGTAATTACCATTAAAAAATATCTCTTGGAGATTTCAGCAAATTACCCATCAACACATTACAACACATTCAAGATAGCAAATAATTCAAAAGGAGACAGAAAATGTAAAACATAAAAGAACATGGGGTAAGAGATCACTAACAAAAAGGTGGATAAAAACACAACCATTTTAATGGTTTATTGTTAATTGCTTACCAGGCCATTTTAAGAGCAGAGGAAAACCTAAGTGTTTGAATTTAAGCAACACACTTCTAAATAATTTATGAATGAAGAATGAAGTTGTGAGAAAATTTAAATAAAAAATTTAACGAAAACATCAAAATTTGTGAGTGACAAGTAAAACAATGTATAGAAATAATTTGTAGTATATGTGCTAAAAGAAGCATATCCCATTTAACATCCTGAAATAAATCAGATAAGTAAAGACCTATCTAATTATAAATGCAAAAGAAAGGACTTTAGCCTGAGTGTCCTGATGTCAGCCACTAAATCAAATGCTTAGGGAGAAAGTAAGAGCAACAGAATTGCTGACTATATTGATAAACAGATAGGGTTGGGAGCCTTTTGTTAAATGGACATGATGTTTCCATCAAATTGTCTTTTAATAATTGCATTTGTCCCTATAGAGTGACGTTGCTGACAGCTTTTTGAGAGAAGTTTCTTCTTGCCATGGGAAGAAGAAGCTGTGGAGACCCGTAACCAGTCAGAATGTTGAGTCTCTGCGGCTGTTGACTGATCAGTCATAACTGGGAAATCTACATCCTCCCCTATGAGCCTCAGGGTTAGGAAAAGCTGCAGAAGAGAGGGAAGAAAGAAGAAAGCACTCATAGATGGGGAGGAGTGCTGTACTCCAATATCTTCCAGATGTGACACAGCCATGGCCCTCTACTGGGAGGGACAACAACATCCCTGGACTAGATTTGATCTGTCCAAGGCCCAGACTAAGATATAGCTTGTCTACAGAAGCCAAGTGAGCTGGCGTAGCTGCATGGATTAGCCAACACAGTCCTCGTGAGTCATTGCTTTATTGCTTCTATATTTTATCCCCTCTTTAAGGACAAATAAATACAAGGGGAATATAAAGAACTTAGACATGTCAGAGAAATTATTAAAATATACATTGGGTATAAGCAAAATTAATAATTGATAGTAATTTGTATATAAAATGAATCCTTTGTCATGAAACCATTCCCAGAACTACAGAGTTCCTAGGAAAGTTTTGGGTTTGGAAATCTACATTTTGAATTATTTTTATGCATGCTGCTGAGAAAGCCAGTACCATTTCATGATTTGATTATTAGATTTTGGAAAGAATATGCTTTAATTAGTGGATTTTCTTTTAAAATGGCCTATTTTGATAACTTGTTATCATTGTTGTTGGAGAAGCAAAACCCACCAAACGGTGAATATCCTGGGATTGGAGTGATAGGCAGACATTTACCACGGGGCCTCTTGAACTGGAAGAGTGGAAAATGTGAAAGGTGGCTGATGGATTTTTAAGAAATAATTAACTGTCGGGAGAGAGGCTCATTGGAGACCAAGTGCAGAGTACCCAGGATGCTTAATCACACTCATGCTCTGTTAATATCACATCATTGTATTAGTCAGCTTTCTGCCACCATCACAAAATACTTGAGTTAACCTACAAGTAAAAAAGACAGAGAGAGAGAGAGAGAGAGAGAGAGAGACAGGATAAGTTCCACTGACTTCTTTAAGACATGCCTCTGAAGGCATAACTTCCTCCCACCAGTTCTCACTTATCAAAAACATATGTTTTGACAATTTGAAACATGTACATAAAACCTTCTGATCAAACTTATCCCGCCACTCCCTTTTATCCTCTACCGTTGTTAGGGTCTTCTTCCCTTAAGCCAGTCCCTTTCCCACCACTCTCTCTTCGTTCTGTGGCCTACAGAGTCTAACCAGGTCTACCCTCATGAATAAGAGTGTGGCGCTATCCACTGAACCATGTGACTCACCAGAGACTCTAACATGGAAGTTCGTGACTTTGCCTCCCCCTAGGCTCCATCATCAAGTCACCAAGCCTTTGAAACACTGGCCTTTGGTTAACGCTTCTAAACCATAGCACTAGCAGACGCTGACCTCTGACACAAAAATGCTGAATCCTTGTGGCAGCGAGAGTGGATTGAGCACGCAGGTGCTTTTTTGTTCCCAATCTGTCCCTAACTCCTGTCTTGTGCTCACTAGCTACAGGAGCCGCAGGCACAGCAGGTGCTTCGGGTACACATTTGGTGGAGCAAAACTACCAAAGTTAAAAGCACAGGACAGATAATAATTGTATTGTAGATGCAACTCCAGACTGGAGAATGCAGATTGCCCACCAGAGACATCCCTGGAGGTATTTGACACTTCCCTCCCTCAACCTAGACAGGTGCCCATGCCTCTGCAGCACCTTGCCTTAGCTCTGACTTCAAACCTAAGTCCGCAAACACTTAAACATATCAGTTTCTGGCCTCTGACCTCCAGCGTTTCTGGTTTAATTAAGTCGGGGTGGGACCTCCATTGGTATGTTTTTAAAAGCTCCCCAGGTGTTTTTAATATGCAGGCGAGATTAAGTTTGCAGCTTTGGGGCTCCCTCGGTAGGACCACGGGGCTACCTTAATTTCCAGCCCTTCCTTTCCCTTGATGATGAAATCGGCCTCTACCACTGTAGTCTGGCTTGCTTGGCCTGGCCTCCTGTGCACCTCACCACAGTCCAGGATGACTGCCCGGCTCTATTTCTTTCTCGTGAATAGCCTTTCATCCTCTGCCGCCCTAGTAAGCTGTCCAGACCGACAGTGGCTACACTACAGGTTAGCTCTTAAGTGCTCACTCCATCCATAGAGGGGACCTTAAAGCCCACAATGGCCTTTCCACTCCTCCTTCCAATGCAAAGCCAAGAATAGAGAGCAGAGTCGGCCTCTTTGCTCTTCCTTCAGTTTCTGGCCTTTCTGTTTACTCACTTCAAGGCTTATAGCAATGCCTGGTGAGATTCTACACACATATGAGCTATTCTGCTGCCTCGTTTTCTGCTTCTTAAAAAAAAAACTAATAATAAGGGAGAAAGAAAACAGGGTCAGAGACGGAGATTCCAGAACACATTTCCCCCAAGATTTCCCTTTATTATTAGACATAAATATTTAAATTTAATATATTTTATGGTATGTTTTATGTAAAAATCTAATGTATTATTAGCATTCCATAAAACCTAATGCATTATAAGAATTCTATTAAACATTTAATATTTATTAATCAGAGTTTAATGTAAACTATTTAATTTGACTAACTGCACCACCTATATTTTTGATGAGATTAAAAAAAAACCATTACCTATATGGTATTCTAAGCATTGAGCTTACAGTTTTTAAACTTTGGATTCCTGAGACACACATCATTGTTTGAAATGACTTATGCCTCTGACACATGGCTTGCATAAGAGAGGAGGGGGGGAAAGTCATTTTCCAAGGCCACAAAAAATGAACCTTGTGTGTGTGTTCTGCCTATGTTCTTACTGTCCTCGGCACTCACTAGGGAGCAAGGCGGAAGTTAAATTATGCAGTTTATCAAAACCTAAAAATGAGCAGTTTCTGCCTGCTGAGTCTCCACCTTGTCTGACTCAGGATTTCTGAAATCAGGTTAACTGATAACCAGGAGCTAGAACTGCGGTGTGTGTGTGTGTTGGGGGGGGGTATCTCACGATCTCGGGACTCTATCATTTTGTGGGGTGTTTGCTTTACTCACATATTTAATATCATGAAGACAGAAAAGTCCCAGTGTGCGAATGACTCACACCTACTCAAAATTTCAGTTGTAAAATTCATTCACATCTTTAAAAAAATCATCCTAGGATAGTGCGGTGTATCATAATATATTTTAAAGCCTTTGGATGATGTCCCACAACTCTTCTATGGATTGATATTAGGCTTATTTTTCACTACAAATCGTTATGCTAGTATAAACAACAGTTCAGCGAAGGACTTTGCGTACGTTACTTCATGTATAAATTAATTATTTTCTATTGATTTGCAGAAATACAAGAACTGGAAATTCAGACACTACTTTCAGTCTATGCTATAAGCCTACCTGATACAGCCAGGTTCCTAAGTGAGGTAAGCTGAGCGACATATGAACAAAGGGGCTCAATCGATAAGGGGTATTCAAGAGGATGTGTGAGTGCTCGGGGCTAGAAGGCTGGCATCACATGAGGGAGACTCTGTGTCCAATATTTTGTGCCTCCCCCCTCCAAAAAAAAAACAAAGAAGATGAAGCAAAAGAATGCAAGCAATGATAAAGTAACATTCTTATTGAGTATTGGTGGATTGCTTCCCTCCTTTTATGCAGAGCTGTGCCTTTAAATGCACCTGTTAGTCACAGTGCTGACAGGTGAGGTGAAAGGGCAGGGGTGCCCTTTACAACACAGAGGACTCGTTAGGGCCTTAATGGTGATTGAGGTGCACAGCCCAGATAAAGACTGAAAGAACGAGAGTGTCCATGAGAAATGCCCCCCATCATGTTGAGGGCATCTGGGGTGTGTCTCTCTGTGGACAGTATGGCCCCCCTTCATGTTGAGGGCATCTGGGGTGTGTCTCTCTATTGACAGTATGGCCCCCCTTCATGTTGAGGGCATCTGGGGTGTGTCTCTCTATGGACAGTATGGCCCCTTTCATGTTGAGGGCATCTGGGGTGTGTCTCTCTATGGACAGTATGGCCTCCCTTCATGTTGAGGGCATCTGGGGTGTGTCTCTCTGTGGACAGTATGGCCCCCTTTCATGTTGAGGGCATCTGGGGTGTGTCTCTCTATGGACAGTATGGTCCCTTTCATGTTGAGGGGCATCTCTGTTGTGTCTCTGTACGGCTGCCTACCTCTGGCCCAGGAGATGCTGCTTTCCCGACAGGTTTTCTCTGATCAAGTGTTCAGGCTAGTTTTTCCCCAGTAGAAGGTACAGTACACATTTTTGTCTGGCTTTTTCTCCCGGTGCAATCATTGCCTTAGTGGGGTCATCAGGTACTGTGACACCATGTGGGGATTCCAGAGTGCGTCTATGCCATGGAACTATTGGCTGAGTGTCTAGGTCACAGAATTAACATCCTACATGATGATTTCTTTGTGGGCTGAAATGATAGTAAGTCCAAATGAGGTTTAGCCCTATTATGATTATATTACCTCATCTAGACCTAATTACTTTATCTTTAATTGGAAGGATAGTTCATTTTTTAAACACCATAAGAAAATATTCTTGATTTTCATTTCCATTTTCTTCTTTTTTATTTTAATCTCGGTACTGGAATTATGTTGACAATATTTGCAAAGGCTGTTCTTCTGTGTGTTTGACTCCAAAAGTGTCTAGGCAAATGATCTTATTGGGAGGTTCCACATGAATATTGGGTTACTGAGCCTGGCCCAAAGAGCTGCAGAATCTTGATTGGGTGTGGCTGTTGTTTCTGCAAATTCTACTCCCTTCTTTTCAAAACAAATGTTACAGTCACTTAAACTTTCTCAATCACTCTCCTCATCTCCACAATGACATTTTTCATGCCTAGAGTTGGGGGGAGAGTACTCTTTATTCTCCCTCTCCATGGAGCATGGTCCCAGCTGTGGGGCTCCCTTCATGAATATGCATGAAATCAGATATGACATTGCCCTACTCCCATTAATAATCTTGTCATCCGACTTGAGCTCCAGAAAGCTCCAGTCCATGGCTTGCAGAACAAACGTAGCCTGAAGACAAACAAGAGGAAAAGGGCATCTTTTCAGGCATCTCTTTTTATTTGATTGGGATCGAGGATTCCAACATTTGGGCATTCTTCTGAGGGTAGCAAGAGGACGGGTGGAGGGAGGGAAATGAGCAGGCCTGAGTATGAATGGCCTGGCTTGTTGGCAGCCTGGGGCAGTGGGTGTAATGGTATGCGAAGTGACCCTGTATATAGGCACGGTGGGTAGCCCCAGTTTTTTTGTAAAAGAAGCATTTGCAGGGGAGGTTTGGGTTTCAGGCCTCCCAGTCATCAATCATCACAGCCCATTCTTCTCTTTGACAGCTCAGTACAAGGCCTGACATTTGACACCCAAGACCCCGGACTTCTGCACAGACACAAGCTGAGGCCCTAAGGGAGGGGAGGAGGGGAAGAGGAAAAGGCTAAGCTGATTTCTTTAAGATGCTGCAAACTGAGGAGGATACCAAACAAATTGTGACAGTCACAGGAAATGATTCTCCAGGAGGGACAGCATCACACTGAGCTCTGTCTGCTACTTTGAGATGTTTTCGTGTCTTCAGTTGCCTAAAATAGCTCTGAGTGGACCCTTTGTAGCGAATATCTGATTCTGTCTGGCCACTTTCCATTTGGCTAGATTGAATCCAACCTCAGCATTCACAAATGGATAGGCGTACATGAGGGTTATCACTTTCTGGACAATGGCTCACGACACTGTGACCTGAATGCCATTATATTATACTGTTACCTCAGAGGAAGCCTACCCTTAGGGTACTTTCCCTTTAGAAAATTGAAAAGAATATAAAAAGGGAAGGATAATAACTCAGATTCAGATATGAGCTCACTGGAGTTTGAGGTCAACTAATGCAAGCGTTTTAGGGATCAACTAATGGTAATTGGTGTTAAGAAGAATTAGGTAATTTATGGTCCTAACATTGGAAGAGTCTAAAAGGTTTACAACATGCAAGTCCCAGGATTTCATGGGTGAAGGTCCAGGTGACTCTGCTTCAAATCCCTATTCATCTAAGATCAGTTAAACTAAATAGTCAGCTTAGCATGGGAGACCAAGGGTAGGTGATTAAGTTCTTATTCAAGTCTAAGACCTGACAGATCAATCAACTGAACATTTTCTTCTACATCAACTCTATGTCCAGAACCATTCTCTTGCCATAGAAGATGTGAATAGTCTAAGAGATGATTCCAGCCTCCACCCTCACTACCTTCTATTTGGAAAGATAAAGCTTATATGGATAACATCATGAATAATAGGAGGTAAAAACAAAAATATTTTGTTCAATCAGCCAGGTCATCTGGATCACTCAGCACTTTTTTTTTAATCTGGAAGTAGGTACAGATTTCAGAAATCTTATAATTCTTCACAGTAAAAACGAGATAAAAATTTGAGAGTCTGCTAAGAAAAATAAAAATTCTATTTCAGAACATTTAGTGGTACAGACAAAGAAATATGGCAGTAAATATTAAGGTATTCTTTAAGAAAAAAATCATTTGGAGTAAATATCCAGTGTCCATGATAAATGGGATGGTGGTAAATTAGAAGTGTGTGTTTCATTGCTGATGGGAGAGCAAACTTGTACATCTGCTTTGAAAATCAGTATGGTAATTTCTCAGAAAATCAGGGAAATAATCTACCTCAAGATCTAGCAATAACACTGTTGGGTATATACCCAAAAGATGCTCAATCATACAAGGAGATGTGCTCGACTATGTTCATAGCAGCATTATTTGTAATAACTGGAACCTGAAAACAACCTAGATGCCCCTCAACTGAAGAATGGATAAAGAAAATTCACACAATGGAGTACTACACAGAGGTAAAAAATAATGACATCTTAGAAATCTGCAGGCAAATGGATGGATCTAGAAAAAACCAATTTGAGTAAAGTAACCAAGAACCAGAAAGACAAATAAAATGTGCATTCAATCATAAGTGGCTTTTAGATGTAATACAAAGAAAAACCAGTCTTCAGGTCACAAGAGAAACTAGACAACAAAGAGGACTCCAAGAGAGACACACATGGATCTACATAGGAAGGTGAAAAAGACAAGATCTCCTGAGTGAACTGGGAGTGTAGAGGTCATGGGAGAGGGTAGAAGGGAAGAGGGGAGGAAGGGAGGGGAGTGGAGAAAAATGTATATTTAAATTTTTTAAAAAAAGAAGTGCATTTTTCTTAATTCTTAGTTTATTTTCCAAAATTCAACAATGATCATATGTAGCCTTGCAAATAAGTGATACAAAGACTTATTTTAATGTACTTAGCTGCTTTTCAGAATGTCATACCAGAACGTTCGCTCTGTAGTTCACTCTTCCTATCTCTAATAGCTTCAAATGCTCATGGTATTACAGGATCCAGGATAGGGTTGACCAGGTAAAAGTGCTTGCTGTACAAGCTTGACAACCCGAGTTTGACCACTGGGTCCCATGTACAGGGAGAAGGAAAACTGACTCATTGTCATCTGCACACACATTGTGCACAAACACAGTTATCATAAATGATTTGTTTGTTTGTTTTTTAAAGAGGAGCTCCGGTGAAGACCCCGACCCTGTAAGAATGGTGTATCAAAAACCAGAGGCCTTGAACCAGACCAATGACTCATTACAATGAACAGTTCATTGCCAATCAAGCTGAAGGGACAAAGGGGTATGCTATATGCCACACTGAAGCCTCCAATGCCATCAGACAGAAGGAGAGATTTTGCTGTTTTGGGTGTTTTTTTCTCTCTGTTATTATATTCTTGTTTGTTTTGTTTCTGTTTTAATTTCTGTTCTTGCTTTTGTTTGCTTGTTTGCTTACTTTATTTTGTTTTTTGTTGTTGTTGTTGTTGTTGGGAGGATACCACAGAGACAAGGGGGAATATAGGGGTGCTGAGAAGTGAACAGAATTGGGGTACATGATGTGAAATCTACAAAGATTCGATAAACAAGTTTTAAAAAAGAAAAAGGAGAACATATTTAGAGTATGTCAGATTTTACCATCCAACTTGTCCATGATGGACAAGAGAATGGGACTCTATCAGTAAGAATTACCATGTTATATCATCAGAAAATGTAACTTGAGATAGAATTTATTTCCTGTAAAGGATTAAGGTTTTTTAATGTAATACAGTTGCAAATATGTGATTTTTATACCAAATGGTGCTTATGAACATACATGTGTCTCAAGGCTGAAATCTTCCATCACGGATCTCAGTTAATCCCTTTATAGGTGTGAAATGTCTTGAAAAGAAAAAAGAAAAGACGAGAAGTAGAAGTATTTCCCCTACAAGACTAGTCTATGGCTGTCAGTGAGGCTGTTGTCATCAGCTGGATCCTTCTGTGTGTTCTTCAGGCAAGCTGAGTAGGCTGCATAGACATAGAGCAGAGGAAAACATAAATGTGATAAACTGAATGGTCTTTAGGAACGGGCGCAGCCTCAGAGCTGTACCAACATGGGAAGCCATTGGACTATTCAATAGAGTAAAAGTCATCCCAAACTTTGGAACCAACATATCTGACTTATCTTTTGCTTTGTTATAATGCTATTTTCATTATCGAAGTCCCATACATGGACTGAAAAAGAAAACAGTGTATTCTGGAACTATTTTTACTCACTCCTGGCACTCCCTACCTTCCCTCTCTCCTACTTAGCTTACAAATTATTCCCACACTGTAAATATTGAACACTAAGATGCTCTCCACAATCATGGCGTGTGATTCTCTTCGAAAGCACTCCATAGCCTCTCCAGTGTGTTCCTTTCACACTGCAATGAATTTCCTTCTGGTTCCTAATTTTCTGAATACAGTCTCTAGTGATGAGTGACAAGAATTTACAAGCGAGGCATAAAGGCCTAAGCTATAAAACCTCTCCAGCCTCATAGCAAAAGTAGCAGTGTCACATGACTTAGATAGTACCGAAAAGTTCCTTTACACTGTGTACTGAACCTTGAGTTTCTTGAAGGGCCAAATTCTGCGGCTGATGTATGTCAGTTGACTCTTTTAATGCATATCTCTTTGGGGTAGGTTTTCAAAAGAGGAGACACTCAATCCCTTAAGGAAGGATGGATGAAGACCGCCTGTGGTCTCCAGATCAGCATCATTGTTGGTTGGTGTCTCCTCTTGGTCTCTAACGTGGTTACTCTGAGATGTCAGCAAATTTATTTCTCTGACTTTGATAGAATTCTCTTTAGGAGTAGACTACGCCCACTTTTTGTATGGCAGACTGCCTGCTCTGAGCTCCTCTGGAGCCTATACTCCTCCTCAGCAAACTTTTCATTCTGGATTTTTTAAATTTTCTCTTCATATCCTCTTAGGTTCTTAATGTAAAACTGTCTCCTTCTAGAGTTCTTCAAAATAAAATGCTTCTTGTTGAAAGCAGCTTCTTTTCAAGTAACTGTACTAACTTTTCAAGAATTTTGTTTTATCATGGTCCTCATTTCTATCCAGAAATCTCTCTTTTATTTTATTCTTTTTCTTTCTGACATTTTTTTTCTTGGACAACTCTACCCATTACATTCATGGATTCTAAGTCAACATTATGGGTCTTCTTCCTCCTTTAGATGGAAAAGCACAGAATCCACAACACTGTAAAAATAAATGTCTTCATCTCAGGCAAGCCTTTGATCCATAAAATAAGACTCTTGCTTGGGCATGACTTTTTGAAATAGAGCACTCTTCATTTTGTGCAAGAGATCTATAGACATAAGTTTGGAAATGTCACACTACGGAGAAAATTTCTTTTAATGCAAATAGGATGGAGCCATGCGGGAACTTCAAGACAAAGTTTGGCTTAGTTTCAAAAGTTAGATGTTTTCAATGATGGTAAAAAGTGAGATGACGCATCTGTAATTAGCAAGGTCAAATGCCATAGTTGTAATCCAACCAACTATGGTATAGATTTCAATTCATTTAGAGCAAAGAATATACTGTTCTGCCAAAGAATCTTGTGCCTATTTTTCTGGCCAGGGTTCATTGTAGTCAAGGAGGAGTCTGAATTTCTAATAATGTTGATATTTCCCACGTAGCTCTTTTTCTCTCTGCTCTTTCAACTTTTTGCTCAAAACTATAGAAGGTCATCAATTATAGGGCCCTTATGTAAATACTGGCCTGTTTTGTGATTCTATTCTGAGCAATGGTTATATACATCTGCTCAAATAAATTAATTTTCTTGTCCCAAATGGCTCATTTACTGGAATGAGAAGTTTTCATGCCAGAACAAATAGAGAAGGAGAGAGAGGGTAGAGCACAGGATTGAGGAGGGGAATTCATTCTGCCCTATACCAATTTATGGGTACTGGCTCTTACCTTTTAAATACCAAACCTTTAAGCAAATATGTATGTGTATTTGAGTGTGAGTGTGTGTCTGTGTGTGCCCGTGTGTGTGAGAGAGGGGGGAGGGGAGAGGGAAACTGAGAGAGAGAGAGAGAGAGAGAGAGAGAGAGAGAGAATCATAAATCTTGTCTCCTCACGTGGAATATAACTATGTTGGGTGCATGAAAATGACACAGATGTACCTGCCTTTGAGTATTTTGCAAATATTTGGTGGGCTGGATAATTTTTTATATGTGTATCTGTATTTCCCATATCTAATAGAGAATCCAAAGATAGGATTTTCAGTTGTGATAACTGGCCATGAGATTGTGCAGTGATTATGTCATCTCTCAGTGTTGTGGATTTCCACAGATGAAGGGGGTGTTGCCAACTTTGATCAACAATGGTCCAGACTAAGGTATATCAACAAAAGCCCTTTTCCTCTGTCTGGTGCTTATGGTCATTTTATAGTTTTGAAAGAAAGTCCTCACTTTTTTTTTTTACCAAACTTCAGCCATGTCTACAACCTTGCAATATGTTACATAGACTGCTTACTTTCGAACTGGAATTACCATAACTTATTTGATTCCAAACAACTTCCTTACTCAAAGTTTATGTTATTTTGACTACCTTCTGCCTATAAGTAGAGGGTTTCTATTGATAGGATCACACCTTGATTCCATCACTGCAAACTTAAATGTGTTCTCATACATGGTACTCCCCTCCAATCCTTGATCCTGTCCAATCTTGAACCTGTCTCACCATCATACTAAATCTTTGCAATTTATTTTATTCAAGATCAAGTTCATCTCTCTTCTTACAATTGTTATTCCTCAGCTAAATGTTCTTTAAACCATGGATTGATCTTTTTCTCTAACATTTATGCAAAGTACATGCTGGTGTATTCTGAGATCATTTTTTTTTCTAGTCACTTCTTTGAGTTCTTTTCTTTTCTACATAGAGTGCAAACTATCCCAGAGGTAGCATTTTGAAATTTTACTTTGTATTAATTATATCACTGAGCAGAAAAACATATATGATTTATACCTTTAAAATTGATTCTGAAATAAATTAGGATTAATTAAATTCTTACGCAGATTCCTCATTACTGATTATTATTCTTGTTGTATAATATCCACTTTTTTATCTCCTTTTGCTGGAAATATTGATCATTGATTAATGTGAATATTGGTGTTTCTAGCCATGTGCTGTATTTTTAATTATGGATCTAGCAACGCTCTTTGAAATAAATGATCATTTTAATTGTTCTGAGTCCTTGGTCCTTACACCTATAGAACACCTAAAGTAGCATGTGATTGATGGAAACTAATTTTACGATCATGATAGCATATTTCACTTCATCTTTGAAAGGTCTAGTGCTATGAATTTGATGCACCATTTGTCATATCTAACAAGACATTTAGGCTCAAGAAACAAAATAAAGACACACCATTTCACTTACATCATTAAGATTAAGATTATACTGTTGTTATATAGATTCTTGAGCAATTTTCACCCTGTTGAATAACAAGGGCAGTTGACTATCTTACACAAGATGGCGTGTTGACTGGTCTGTGCTGGTTCTATAGTACATGTCATAGGAAGAGCAAAGGAGGCTTTTCTGCATGGTGGTGAGGAAAAGTATATTTAACAAAGAATGATATTGAAAAGCAATAGACAGAGAGCTGAAGGTCTTAATTTAGAATTTCGAAATGTATGTTCAGTAGTAGCCTACGGCTCCTATCACATAGGCTTTCTGTGCCTTTAAAAAGGAAACAAAATGAGCTTCACATAGATATGCTGTACTAAAGCATCTATCAACTTATGTCTTTCTATTAGCATTACTATTATTTTATGGATATTGCTGCGAATGAATTTCTTAGCTTCTGTTTGTCATGGGTTACTCCGCTCTGGATTATATCATGGCCAACTTTATATACATTTCACAAACACAGCTGCCCATACTCCAGCCAATGTGCTATGTTTTTTAGTTACATTTCTATGTTCAGAATATGAAGAAGAGCAAAGTAGGAGAAGAAAAAAGGGAGGAAAAAGCCCCTGAGCATCAAGTAAAGTATATTCCCAGGGCCTCCTCCAGGAGATTAAAGAAAGGCTTTTCAGGCAGGGCTTCAGACTGGCTAATTTATATGAATATCAAGGGTTCAGCTGGAGAACATTTTTAAAAGGAGCTAGGGGAAAATATGATGCTCTCAGAGTCCCAGTGGTGTTGCCACGTTCATTTTACCAGAGCGTTCGTTCTTTAGTACTTTCCTGGATTGACATGAGGGAGGAATTCGCATGTCATGGGAGATAACATCTCAGTGTTGCCAAAGGAGTCTATTCAGACATGCATGTTAGTAGGTTGATAACTTATTCGCGATTGCACAGGACTCAAAGATAGACATTTTGCCTTTTATCTCCATCTCTGTGCTCCCTGCATACTAAAGAGAATGCAGGACAGCCAGCTACATTTTAACTAAGCAATGCAGCAGAGACGGGCTGTGGCTAGCCTGCTGTACAATCTGCGAAGTTAAAGGAACAAGGTGTCACCTGGCCCAATGACAAATGAATTATACATGCTTATCCCTAGCTTTGGCTGTGCAGAAAAAAAATACCTACTGATAATTGGATGCAAAGTGATTTGAAAAACAGAATTTGAGCAGTTTGGCTGCTGCCTGGTGGAAAGTGGATTACAGGGTGAACAATAAGGATGCCGGTGTTTTCTTGACAGCAGACTAATTCCTAAATGAACATTTTCCTATTAGTTGACAAACATTTTGAGGTGTAAGAAGGATAACCAAAGACAAATTCGAACGATAGCTATAATATGCATTCAAGTGAAGAACATTCTAACCGCATACGTAGTCTCTGGGCACCTTGGAATATCTATTCTTTCTGTTCCACCAAACACTGAGAACTTACCTTTTATTTAAACAGAACAACATCTTCCTCATAATCACTTATGAATGACAAGCAAGTGAGATCATTTATTAATGTGTGCAAAACACGTTTCAAATATGCAAGGTGAACTTTACCATGAAAATGAGGATCCAATTATTTTGAGTAGGGAAAATTGCACTAATGTTGATAAGATCTGAAAACTAAACTAAACCTAAACTAAACCAAAAACTAAAATTAAGTATTTTGGCTCAAAATGTCTATTTGACTTTTTTATTTCATTAGACTTTGAAGTATGATAATACTATAAAATATAATAAAATAATATTCAGTTGTTAGAAAAATTGTCAAGTTAGTGTTTTTTTAAATGAATTATTAATGGGCAATACTATTCTGTTTAAACTGAAAAGAATCTGGATAACTAGAAGATAAGGTGATGAAAACCGAATTGCCAAGTTTGAGGAGGTATTTATTTGTGCTGTATTTTATGCTTTCTATTTTTGTCTCAGAAATTGCTAAATACTTGTTCAACTTTAGATTCCTAAAATCTATGTGTATTTTCATAACCATAAAACCTCAGTTTTTCTGAAAACTATTCAGCATATGGAAACTCATATCATATACTCATATCACTCCCAATTATGCTTTAATCTGACATACTACCTAATATTCTTCTTAAATACTATATAAATCAAAAGCTACAACTGAAAACCTTTCTCCCAGTAGATGCCAGTTAGGAAATGTATCTTGCTTGTCACAGCAAAGTTGGACCCAATATAGTATGCGGAAGCCTCAATCCTCCAGTTGCATTGGGATGCACTTATGTCTAAAGAGAGGGGCCCAGATGCCTTCAGGTGAAATCTGTGGTTTAGCTGTAGGAATGATCCTGTGTATCATTCTTTCATACAGCTAAAATATACACAAAGGACTACCTCAGGGACTCATACTCTTGAAATCGAGGCTCTTCTCTGACTTCTGAAAGCAATCTAGATCTGCATCTCCTGTTTAACATTCCTCCCGTTTATGTGGTTTTTGAGAAATGTTGGTACTCTTGTCTAGTAGACGGCTGAAGGTGATGGAAAAGTTTATCTTCAGCTCATTTTATCAACAAAGAGAATCTGAACAAGTCTGAAACCGTGTTATATAGTGAGATCTTGTTTATCTACTTAGGATAAGGAAGAAAGGGTTTCTTTACCATTGTGCCACATAGAATAAGCTGTCCTTTAACAAAAATTTCCTCTAACCCTATAGTTAATGAGTGTGACTGGTCAGGATAGGAAGAAATCCTTCAGTGACAACAATTATTTAAAAATAAATGGTAACTCTGAAACATTTCTATAATAATGCAAGTGCTTTAAAAAATACTTTCTTAATATTTATAGATGGCCATTCCAGAGGACCTAGAGCATCTTTTGAAACTGTCTGGGCATCCCACCTAGAAGGATTTGAATTTGTAGATTTTCTTCAGGAGCACGTTTGGCTTAGGACTACATCAGACCTTAGAGAAATAAGTTGTATCACCTCAAAGGAAGCCACTTGTTTACCATCTTTCTGGCAATGCCTGGAGATCTCCCAAAGATACAAGAACTCTGGGCATACACAGTCTGCATGTGCTTTTCAGGGACCAGGTTTCTAATATCAAATTGATAAGCAGGAATATGTGAACCTAGGACAGAGCCATACAATATCAACTTGTCTGCTTATGTTGATACTGACTTAAAATCCTGAATATTTGGACATCTCAAACACAAGAAAATATAGTAATATTAATTGATAAGTCTATTTATAATCTTTAGTATTGCAGATTTTCTTTGATTATTCAAATGAAATTTGGGGTTGAACTCAATACTGTCAGTATATTTTATATTTTAGATATTTTTATTAGAATTAATTTCATAGCACCATAAAAACATAAAATCAGAAATAGTACCCTTATGCACTTCAGTTTTCTAGTTTCTTTCCTCAGAATATCAATTATATGGGATTTTTTTTATATGTATAGTAAGATCCAAGCACATTTCAGGTCTATGGTTATAGTGTCAGGATGAAAATAGCCTGTGTTGTGTCCAACTTTACATCCAATGGATTATGTCCACAAATTTACACATGTTTAATACCCCTGGCTACCGATTTGAGTCTGACAGATGTGACACCATTGGAGGGCAATTAAACATGTGGCCTTGTTAGATAGCAGTAGATGATGCCTTACTCACTGAGAACTTACAGCTTCTAGTTTCAAATGCCTTTTGCCTATGGTTGAACCAGTGAACAAGCGTATAGCACCTGCATAATCTCATTTTCTGTACNCATAAAATCAGAAATAGTACCCTTATGCACTTCAGTTTTCTAGTTTCTTTCCTCAGAATATCAATTATATGGGATTTTTTTTATATGTATAGTAAGATCCAAGCACATTTCAGGTCTATGGTTATAGTGTCAGGATGAAAATAGCCTGTGTTGTGTCCAACTTTACATCCAATGGATTATGTCCACAAATTTACACATGTTTAATACCCCTGGCTACCGATTTGAGTCTGACAGATGTGACACCATTGGAGGGCAATTAAACATGTGGCCTTGTTAGATAGCAGTAGATGATGCCTTACTCACTGAGAACTTACAGCTTCTAGTTTCAAATGCCTTTTGCCTATGGTTGAACCAGTGAACAAGCGTATAGCACCTGCATAATCTCATTTTCTGTACATGATTAGTGTTGTTGAATATTGTTTAATGAAACTCCGCGACACGCTCTAGTCTACCAAGACAATAGTCACTCAGCTCCAACTGTCATCTGTGCAGCCGACTGACTTTAGCTGTAAATTTTTAGTTGTGAACTTTTTAATATTTCAATTTCACTATCCCAACCTAGCTGTGTTACACACTTCCCAAGGCCTTGCCTTCTAGCCTTTGCCTTATTTCTGTGGAAGTTACACACCTATTGCCTTCACAGATCTTTGAAAACATATTATTGGTTTCTCTCTCTGTCTTCTTTTCTTCTCAGAGGTTGTCTGTGGTTTCGTATTGGTTCTCTCTTAGCAGTTCTTATGTCCTAACCTGTGCTTTCTTGTTCCTGTTCTGCCATTTGTATATTCAAGCTGTCAATATTAACCGTAGAAACATCAGCGACTTTCCAGTTGCTCCTCCCACTGTCTGTCTCCCTTGAACTTCTTAGGGTTCCTAAATGAATGCCTGCTTTGAATTTCTTCTGCTTTAGGAATTCTCTCACCCCTCCAGTGGCTCCCAAATCCACACTTCTCACTTAATAGCTACCATATTTTGCTTTTAGACTTTCTATGGACCTTTGCCCCAAACTCGCAACTATCAAAGAGTTTCCACATAGTCAGTTCCTCCTCATATGTAACAAGAAAAGACTGCATAGGTTAAAATCAACTACATTTCTTCAGCCCCTCAGAAAACTGAAATGGAATGCATACTTCCTTCCAGGGACATGAATCCTGGTCCAGAGTAACAGTGTAGAATCATTCACCTGGAACAGAAGCCTGGGACCATGAGCTGTTAGGAGTGTTGAATGCTTCTGTTAGTGAATTGTGGTTCAGTTCAGCATAAACTAGCATAGAAAGGGAGCCAAGAAAAGCTACCGTCTTGGAGGACCACCTCCCTTTTGGGGTTTCTTGCAAGAATTCTCACCAAGGGGGTACAAGAAGACTGTTTAGATCTTTGGCAAGGGGACAGGAAGAAAAAAAATGTTCTGATAGTGACCAGGCCTTTTTAATTGAAACCCTGTGCCTGAACTTAATTCTGAATTTGTATTTCACGGGGACGTTGTATTTCTCCACTCCACTCTCACAGTCTGTTGTTTGACCTGAGGTAGCTGTGGTGATAGAACCATCAGGGTTGAAAGGGCATCATGAAGCTTGTGAAGGCCATAGCACCAATACAGAAGCTACAGAAGCCCTCTTAATGACTGCCACTAAAACAAAAGATTATAAGATATCCCTAAAATTATAAGATGTCCCTGTTATATATATCCCACTACCAGCCAAATTCGGTTCCTGGAGAATGCTGCATTATAGTGAAAAGGGTCACAAGTCTTCAAGACACAAACTGTCTTCAAAGAATATACATAGGAAGAGTCCAAAGGCAAGAGAGGAAGACAAAATTAGGAGCTACCAGAACCGAAACTTCTAGTACTGTCCCAGTTTGCTATCTGCTGCTGTCATAAACTCCATAACCAAAAGAAAGTTGGGGAGGAACGACTTTATTTCATTTCATAATGCCCAAATCATAGTCCGTTACTGAGGGCCTTCACACACAGGACTCAAGGCAGCAACTTGGAGGCAGGGGCAGAAGCAGAAATGTACCTTACCAGCTTTCTTTGGCTTGTTCAGCCTGATTTCTTATATAAGAAACTTGATGTGAGTGTCTGGGTCCTAACACACTAAGCAGTCAAGAAACTTCCCTATAGACTTGCCTACAGGACAATCTGCTGTCCCTCTTCTCAGATAAACCTAGCTTGTAATAAGTACATAAAAGCTAACCACTGGAGTATGAGGAAGAACCTGAGGAAAATCCTGAGACAAAAGGTGAAGGAATCTCTCTCTCTCTCTCTCTCTCTCTCTCTCTCTCATGTCCTGATTGTGTTGCCTAATTACTCTTTGGCATGGGGTCTGCCACAGTGAGTAGTTAACCTCCCAAGGGTTACATCATTGATGAAAACTGATCTGCTATCCAATGCCAATAGTGCCTCAACTAAGGGTCAACGTTTATACCTAGCTCCTTCTGTGGGGATTTCGTCTGGATTGAGCTTGCAGGGGTCTTGTGTGTACTCTCACCATGACTGTGAGTCTACCAGTATAACTGCCTGACCGTGTCAAGAAATCACTGCTTTCTTGAACTCATTTACAATCTCTGACTCTTGAGATCCTCCCCCTTTAGGGAAGATATGAAGGGTTTCCACATATGGCTGAATACAGCACAGTTATTTTCTGTATGTTTTCCAGTTGTGGGTCTCTGTGTTAACTGCTATCTACTTGAAAGAAGAAGCTTCACTGATGAGGGCTCAACAGCAGCACACTCAACTTTGGGTATAGCAATATGTCATTAGGAATTATTTTAATACAATCTCAGGTTAGCAGAATAATAGTAGTATATTTTCCCTGAAGGTCTGTCTAGCCATAGGTCTTTGGCCTCAATAACAATGCCAGGTATGAATTTAATTTTATGGCACATGCCTTAAATTCAATCAGAAATTGGTTATACACTCCCATAACATCCATGCCAATGTTGCACCAGTGGGTATATCTTGCCAGGCATGTCATTACTGGACCTCCCAGGATGCCCAGCTGGATGAGACTGATGGTGGCTTTTCTCTTCATGTAGCATGCATGCCACCGTTCAGAACCATGACAGTTAGATATTAGGGATGGAGCTTCCAGATCAGTAGCAGCTTGGTTTCTCCATGTTTATGACTCCAGTAAATATTTTTTCTCCAATATGATCTTACTGTCAAGTTCTATAGAGTTACCAAGGGCAATGACAATAGCCTATAATCCAAAAAGATTTTAGACTCAGATTTGAGCTGACCTAAAAAATCCTCAGACATATATTATGAAAGAGCCAACCAAGTTCTTGGACATGGTACATATTATTTTTTATTTATTTTATTTATTTTTTTTGCACAGTGAGCAATTGTGAAGCAAACAAAATTTTCCTAAAGAACAAAAGCAAAACTGAGCAAAGCCTCTTCTATAGAGGGAGGCTAGCAGTTCAGATAGCACAGCCGGTGGGAACATGGTGGCAGAAAGAATTTTCTGATGTAGAATTCCCCTCTGCATGTTGTGAATATCATTTGTTAATAAAGGAACTGCTTTGGGCCTACAACAGAACTATAAGAGAACAGAACTAGGCAGGTAAAACCAAACTGAATGCTGGGAGAAAGAGGGCAGAGCCAGGAAGAAGCCACGGAGCAGCCAGGGAAGACAAACATGTTGCGACCTTGCCTGTAGGCCACAAGCCTCATGGTAAAATATAAAACAATGGAAATGAGTTAAATTAAGATGTAAGAGTTAGGCAGAAATATGCTTAAGCTATTGACCAAACAGTATTGCAAATAATAAAGTCTTTGTGTGATTAATTCTGGAGTTTGGGCAGCTGGGAAACAAACAAGTGGCCTCCTTACAACAAATTGGTGCCACGTGGCCAAATAAAATCCACCTAAAACCTGAAAAAGTTTGGAAAGGAATTCTAGACACTAAAAATCAAATAGCTGCACTCCC
>LOEQ01001237.1:126868-164702 GCA_001685075.1 Bramus lutescens
GGCTATAGGATGGGGCCAGTTGAGGAGCCCTCTCCTCAGCTGCCCAAGGAACAAACAGTTTAAAAAATAAACCAATATGACAAAAAAATTATCAAACCACAATTTATAAAAAGAACTCCCAAACAAACAAACAAAACCTGGAAAACGCTTCATTTTTGTCATCTTCTCCTGGGTATGGGCTGCTGTGGTGATATTTTGTTTGCGATCTAACAGATAAAGCTTGCCTGAGGATCACAGTGTGGAAGGAGTCACTAATTAGTTTTAGAGGCCTGGCAGTAGTGGCACAGACCCTTAATCCATGCACTTGGGAGGCAGAGGATGAAAGATCTTTGTGAGTTCAAGGCCACCCTAGGCTATACTAGACTGATCCAGTCTCAAAGAGAAACAGAGGTAGTCATTCCTGGCTCACCTTTAATCCCAGCACTAGGGAGGTGGAGATAGGAAGGGATATGGCTGGGCAGAGATAGGAATATAAGGGAAGAGGAGATAGGCACTTAAGGCATTCAGTCTGAGGATTTAATAAAGGTAACAACTAGTGACTGGCTGCTCTACTTCTCTGATCTTGCAGTTTCCACACCCCAATATTTGACTCTGGTTATTTATTATTAAGACCAATTAGACATCACACTACACCCTGGCGTGTGGTTGATATAGTCATTGTCATTCTATTGGAGAAAACTGATTTTCTCTTTCTCAACAGGTATCAATTAACAATAAGTTCCTGGTTAGGGGATGGACTCTGTGTCTCCTTTGCCTTCTCTGTTTTGGATTGTGTCTAGTTTGAACTTGTGTAGATCTTATGCATGCTATAACTGTATTAGTTAGTTTTTATGTGAGCCTGAGTGCAGGGTTCTGAGTGTTTCAAAGTCTCTTCCTTTCTGTACATTTTCCAGTTGTGAATTTCTCTGTTAATGACCATCTACTTCATGAAGAAGCTTCTGTGATGAGGATTGAATGCTGTACTGATCTATGGTTACAGCAATACGTCATTAGGAGTAATTTTATTTCTATAATCATTTAGCCGAATTATAGTAGTTTTTGCCAAGGGTGCATGACCCATGTGGTCTCAGGTTCTTGGCCCCTTTGGAAATATCAGGTATGACTTCTATTCATGGAGTGAGCCATAAATCCAATTTAGAAGAAAAGAAGGGTTGGTTGCTCTCATGACGTGTGTGTCAGTATTGCACCAGTATGTCTTGCTGGCAGGCCACTGTCATGGGTTGCAGACTTAGTAGCTAGGTTATTTTGGTGATGACTTTTCTACTGACCATCACAGCACCATGAATACTAGTTGGTAGGAGTGAAACTTCTAGTTGTGCACCTAGATGACACAAATAGCCTCTTTATCAATAGGATTTTCCTGTATAAGGTCTTCATTTAAAAATAAAAGATTTTGTTTTTGACCTTCAATTTGAATAATGTGTATATCTCTGCTTTCAATATCATTGAATTGTTATTCTTTAATTTCCAATCATCATTAAACCTATGTAAAGTTATTGTTTTCTTTTAAATATACTATATTTTAAAATTCTATTAGTGTCATTTCTAAATAAGATTTAGTTTCCTAATCAAAATTATTTTTCCCTTCATTTCAAAGTATATACTTTTAATTTGTAGGGAACAGTTATGAAATTGCCTTAAAGTATCTATTTTAATTTTTAGAAATTTGGGTCATTGAAGGTAGGAGTTTGTTAATTATCTTTGCTTTGTGAATTCTCCCATTGTTTTCTGGTTCTGTAAGAACCGAAGAACCTAGCACCTTGAGAATCATCAACACTAAAATTCTTCTGAAGCATCTGAATATTTTCAAATAGTCTAAAGACCGGAATTCATACCACAAATAATTTACATCTCGCAGACAGTTTTTTCTATGTGCAGTTAGTTTGAAAAGACTCTTCACATGCAAATTTGTGATTGTTTCCTTGAACACATGACAGTAACTTTCAGCTAGCTGTGGCATTGTTTTTATCATAGCCAAGCTCTCAAAGTACTTGCCATCAACTCATCAGAAATGTTCTCTGTGTGTTTACTTTGAGAAGTAACCCACATTGTTTTATAACAGAATTCAAGCATGGCTCTCCTACTCAGCATTTCTTCCAGGTTTTCTAGTGGCAAGCATTCCTTTTATGCAGCTTTTTTACTAAAAACCAGCACACTTTTCAGAATTGTAGCCATGACACTTTCCCCATGGAGAGAAGTATTGAGAAGCTGGAGGAAAGTGAGCCATAGTCTGGTATGTTCTGAACAAGCTCAGTTCTCTTCCCGCTTCTGTGTGAAAGATGGACTCTCCCAGGGCTTTTAGATTCCCTTTCAACTATTTCACCCAAGAAAATAAGTGCCTGCAAAACTCATCTATATATGAACTGATGCTGTTTGCAGGATAGAATCAAAGTACAGGAGACATCGTTGCCTACCTCAAAAAGAAATGAACTTGAAATATAATCTCTCGTTATAAAATTCTATGGAGGGATCCCCACTAATTTCCTAACTAGGCTATCAATACTTGTGCAAATGTTTAATAATCCTGTCTTATTATAAGGCATCTAAAAATGTGTGAAACTGAAGGAAACTATTCAGAATTGCTGCCAATGCACTTAATTTTAGGTGGTGTAAAGATCAATATACTGGTTGAATGAATTGTTCACATGCTGCTAAAGATTTTCCATCATGCATTTCTTATGTTAATATTTATTTTTGCTAATGTAGTGAAAAGGCTGCCCTGAAGACCAAATGTGAGAGCTCTTATCTACCACACTAAAGTGATACAGAGCACTTTGCTGCTAAAATCAAAGTGTCTTATTATGCGGTATTTATGTTATGAGTGTCCTTAGGAAAGTAGAATTTTTATATTGTCATTAAGGTGAATATTAAAATGATACAATGGCAAAATATAGATTTTTATAATTCTTTAGTATTGAAAATTCTAATGTAAAATACATGTCATATAGCAGAGTAATATACATTGAAGCCTTTGATTTTAAAGCAAGGCCATGGGGTTTTAAAGTTGTATCTTAAATTCCCTTAATTCACTTAGTAAAGTTGCTACAGAAATGGTGTGAATTTCCAACATAGAATTATATTCCCTCAGATATTATAGTCATGAATAAAATTGAGCAGCTGATTGCCGAGCTCATAAAGGAAGGCTCTGTTACGATGTTATGCTCTGGTTTCTGAAAATCTGTGTGCTTGGATGTATATTGTCAGCTGTTCTTGTTCTTTCCTGGAAAATGCCATCTCAGATTTCCATCAGGGAACTAGTATTCATTTTGGTGTGCCTTGGCTTCCACCTAGACAGATGTTTTCAAACTTTGAGCGTAGCAAAAGTTCCGTAGAATACTTGTCAAGCACATTCTGTTGTACTCAGCCCGTGGTTTCTCATTCAGCAGGTCCTAGGCAGGACTTGAGAATATGCATTGCTCACGTGGTGGTGCTGAGACTGCAAATCTTTCAGGTGATGCTGTCCTCAGTCCTCCAAATAGAACTGAAGAAAGACTAGGATGGGGTAGTCACTTCATGTTCTCTATCCAGTGGGTCTCCTTGTCTCATCAGTATGTTCCATGCGGTATCAGAAGCATATGTTAATATACTGAGGCTTTGCCCCTAAAGAGTTGAAATGTGGGTGTCCATTGATTAGAAGTCAAAATTTAATCAGTGGTATGTTGTAGTCAAAGTCACACTGATAACTTTGATACAAAGCAATGTCTAGATAAGTAAAACAATAAATTGTAGCAAAAAAAACCCCACAGTGAATCTAAAGTTCTCTTTTCATTTGGACATTATTTTAGTCCTCAGTTTGCAGGCTGGATACCTTGGCCTCAAGAGTCTTCCTGATTTATCCTTAACATGACGTTCTCTGCACACAGCACTCAGTTTCGTTAGTTTTATCTTAAAAGTATTCTTTATGAAACTCTTATGTACATTAAACATTTTGGCCTCTGAGAGAAAAGGTGCATTCTTATTAATCTTCGGATCATGATGGTTTGAGCAGAATCCTGCGCATCTTTGGCATTCAATAAACTTTTATTTCTTATAAACAAAGGGGGCTAATTAATGATGAGAAAAAGGGAAGTGAAGGAACACCACGACATGGTTTGTGGTTGTCTGTATCAGCATTTCAAAAACTCATGAGGAAGTTGTTGCCACTATAATCCTTTACTCTTTCAGGGAAGTATCCGTTCCCCTGCCACTTCTATAGAGAATGACAAATACAGTTCTCAAGGGGGTAAAAGGCGATAGAGCAGAAAATTTAAACTCTAGCTGAAAAGACAGAAGCTGAAGGGGAATATGTCTAAAGGTGAAAACTCACAGAATGCACAGAGGAAGTAAGGTATATTTATTTAACAATCAAAGTAATAGACAATAGAATCGGATGTTTCCTTGGCAATTAAAGAAATGTCATCAGTATTTCTAAAATGAAATATTACTTTGCATAAAGGGTAAACTCATCCTCTATATTCATTTTTACATTCCCTTTTAAATTCTAAGCCACAGCATAAGAGCGCGTGGTAGGCCAGTTACGTGGATTTCCTTCTTCCTGCTCTAATCTGCAGTGATATTTTTCAAATTACTAAAAGCTGTCTTGTCGAAACAGAAACATTTATAAAGCATGTACTATCTCCAACACAAATCCAGAAAGACACACTGCATGCCACTTCTCACCAAGTGGAATTGGCTGCAGAAATCCTATAGCGAGACGGATGCTAAGGGCATGTCTGGGCTTGATGAGGAAGAGCATAAGGATTGAAGTGAGAACCCCATATATAATATTGTCGTTTGTTTCGTAACTTCACTTGCAGGAGAGGATTGGGCTCAGTAAAAGGATATTAAGATGCCTAATGAAAGGTATAATGAATATTTCAATTTTATTGTGTTATTTCTATGAAATGTATCTCAAAATTTACATTTTCAAAAGTTTAAATGTAAGTTAGAATCATTTATACATAACAATTTATAAAAATACTAATGAGCTGATGACAGCATATATCTAACTGAAAAAAACTATGTTTTTATTACATTTTGAAACTTGAATATTTCCCAGATGTTCAGCGTCAAGTACGTGCCCTTCAGATATTGAGGGGATTGGTGTTCTCGTAATCCTCGGAGATGTTAGGAAGTGGAGTTCACTGGAAGGAAGTCAGAAATTGTAGGATGTCATCTCCCTGCAAGATGTCATGAGATTCCAAGCCATTTCTCTGCTTTTGTTTCATGGGCACCTCGAAGTCAGCATCTTCTGTCACGTGTTCCCAGGGGCATGCGTATTCGCTCACTAGCAGCCCAGAGTGACAGGACCGAAGGACAGTGACTAAGGTCTCTGAAACTGAGGGTCAAGGACTTTTCCTGTCTTTATCGTCATTATCTTAGACGTTTTGTCACAGGGCTAATAGCTCCCTTCCAAAGTATTCTGTTCTTAATGCCCCCAATGCTGTTATTATGTCCTTCTGTCCCTTATTTAAGCCAAATGGCTCCACAACCATATAGTAACTTAACATGGCATCTCTGGATTGTGTTTTCTTCAAGTGTAAAATTTTTACTGAAAAACATGAGATATACAGTGTGTTTCAATTGAGAATTAGGTGTTGCAATTATATACTGCTAGGGATTAAAATTTGAATAAATATCATATCATATTTCTAATTTTTTGTATGCGTGTAGGCATTCACCTCATCACCAAGTTTGAATCCTTTCACTTCATATCTCTGCAAATCTGGATGGTATTTGACTAGTAACTAACCTCGTAATTCTATTCCTTTCTTTCAGTAAAATTAATCCAAATTGCTCTTTCAGTAGCAATACCTTATTTTTATTCATTTTCAATAATGAAAATCTCTAGTTCTTACAGATCTCAATAATACCTTGGTTAAAATATGTATGAAATATGCTTTTTAGCAGAGCTGAGAAAGTCCTGGTTGTTCTCAGATTTGAACTTCTAAATCCTGCAATTTGCAAGTCCGTAGTGTGTATATGAAGGATAAGGATGCCTTCACTGCTTTAGCTTCTTCTGGATGACATATTTTTATTTCCTTGTATTTAATTATTATTGATTCATAAAAATGTGATATAATCTTGATTTATTACATTTTATCTCAATGCCAACTACTGCATCTTGTTTGTATATGTGTGTACCAACTATTACATCTTGTGTCTATGTTTGCGTGTGTGTTTATGCTCATATGTAGTACATAGGTGTAGGTGGTATATACATCCTACATGTAAGACATTAATAAACTAATAGATTGCTAAATAAATAGATAGTTCAGCTGAAATACAAGTGTTGTTATAGAAAAAACACAATTTTCAACTCTGTGATTTTTCATCAGTTGTGAATCTCAGTATTCTAATGTTAGCACCATCTCTATTTTTGAATATTTTTCTCAATTTTTATTTGTAGTTTACATCTATCTTATAAAAAGAAGTCTATTATTCTTTTCCTTTATTGTGTGTCACTATACTTTCTTATATTAATAAAAGAGTTCGGTTCTAATAAGTCAACACCTTCCAATTATGTTTCATATAAATCTCCCCTTCTTTGATGGCATAACACCTGTAGTAAGGCATTAGAGCAAGCCTAACATACAGAACTCTTCTAGGGCCTTGATGAAGCGATGTACTCATAGTATGACTGACCTATGAGGAAGGATGTATAAATGGAAACAGGTTGGCTGGCTCTAATTTAAGACTATTCTAGGACAAAGTTGACACACCAGCTTCATCCTGTGTCTCATCATAGCAGGATCTATTTCAAGTGAGCAATTAGACTTCCTCTTTTTCCATTATCACATCGAGTTGTATCACATCATGAAATGTCACGGAGTGTCACACTATGTCAGGTATATGCCCTGTACCTGAGTTTTAGTGCTTTTAACCAGGTAACAGGGCACATTCTGTTTAAAGAGGCAAGAGTTAAGCAAACCTTCATTCTCATCATTTTTCTATAGTAGAAAATTGTGTCTTTTATTTAAAAACATGCCTATCACAAAAGTGTACAGTGTAACACTTTCTGAAAATACACTCCTATCTGAACTAAGAAAACAAACAGATCAAAGAAGTGGGAGATATTTTGCGCTGGTAATATGATATAAATTCTGCTATATATTCTACCTTCAAGTCTACGTATTTTAGTTTCAGCCAAGACTACAAAGTTGAAAGCATGCTATTACTGATCTCTTGTGAACTTCTTCACTTGGTTAAAGACTTTCTGCATTCTAAAGTCAGTGTATCACAGGTGTAATGTCATTGTGTCTCCAGTGCATCCACTCTGCAGCTCATCTTTTCTTGGTGTTTATTATTTAATCTATATTTTATAACTTCCAGAAAGAACAGACATTCTTCACAAAATACCTATTTTGAAACATTAATAAAGAATACCTTATGGGTGAATGTCAATAGCCAAGCATGGTAGCACACATCTGTAATCACAACACCTGGAGAGGTAGAAGCGGGAAAGTTTGAAATTTGAACTATGCAAAGAGGCTGAACCCAGTTTGGGCTACATAGTGAGGTCTTATTTTGTCAATAAGCAACAAAGAAGAAAAAAATTAAAATGATTTCAGGTTTTGACTATTTATTACTAAAATTTCTTCTAGCAATGTTGGCTGATTCCCATTTCTTATCTAAGAACTTATTCTCAAAAACAACTGAGTAACTATTTATAGAGCAATGGAATTCCACATTAGGCACTAGACGTGTTATAATGATGTAAAAGATGAGCAAGCATTTTTCCTTTCATGCTTTTAATTTAATTAGAACTTGTAGGACTCTACCAAAGCTCTGCTTCATCATGCGTCAGTTCACAATTTCAAAATTAACAAGTCTACAATATTACAACTTAATAGTTTTATTACTTTTGGATCTTTAGTGATATTCTTATTTTTATTCCATGTGTGTGTGTCTGTCTGTCTGTGTGTGTGTGTGATTTTTCTATCTCTACTGTTAATTTTTTCTTAGTTTCCGCAATACGGAAGTTGTTACCTTGCCACATAGAGCAAATACTAAACAGGAAGTGAAAGGTGTCAAGTCAAACCTGAAACCTTGTTTAGTGTCTCTGTCATGAGACAAAGAATGGATTAACTACTGGTTATTTGTTCTAGTTCAACTATATTGGTTTTATAGCTAATAGAAATTCATCCAAAGTATTGCAATGAATTTTTGTTTGTTTCAGTTTTAATGTATTCAGTTCTGTCAGAGGTCATGATTTTCCCTCCTAGTATGGTAAATAAATTTTATTTTATAATTATATAGATAGATAGATAGACTCTGTGAAAGTATAAATTATGTTTATTTCCTTGCTTGTCATTGTTTCTTAGCATAATGCAAATGTGTTATATAATTTTGCAAGAAATAAATGAAGAAAACACACACTGAAAAAATATTGTAATAATAGAATAAATTCTCAATTTATTTGGTGAAATAGCTAGCCTTCCTTACTTAGTTAGTCTTTAAAATTCTCTAAAGTCTGATGTACACTGTTATAGACATATTTATCAATAATTAACAAAATTATTTTTTGTTATCCAAATGAAGCCTAAGCATTTGGGAGCATCAAAACCCTGTCAAAAGCATCATCAATATATTGCTTGCAATTACTTCCCATTCTCTTAGAAGACAGGGTGTATTTTGTGATATTTTCTTGACAGGAAACCTGTCTCAGCTGAAAGGCCTCTGTCTTCTACAGCTTTCTATTTCTTTTAAAGTCAGTTTTACCAGAGATACCAAAATACACAAGTCAGTAGATTCAATAAATTATGTCATTAGCATGCAGTATTATGTGGGGAATATTGGGGTCTGTACTAGGTTAGGCAATGTGTATATGATTAGATATTTAGCAAGATAATAATATGAACTGGACCAGGCAAAAGACTCAGGCAGTATCAAAATCATCTTTACCCGCAATGTCATGTTTTAAGCTGCGTTTTACAGAGAATTAATTCAATCTATTATACAGCCATGTATATGTAATAGATGCTGAATGGGTATGAAGAGGATGTTTAAACTGGTAAGAGGGACTGGAGTGAGGGCTCAGCCCTTAAAACCATTGCTGCTCCTGCAGAGGGCACAGGCTTGATTCCCAACACCCACACTGTGGCTCACACCAGTCTGTAGCTGCAGTTCCAGGGTATCTGATGCCCTTTGCTGGCCTGCACAGGCACCAGGCACACACATGGTGCACATACATACATCCAGGAAAATCATCCATACAAATAAAATAAAAGCTAGAAACAAAACTGATTTTTAAAAAAGAAATGTAAGTCAACTGTTGTACAACTAATTAAAGGAAACAGCAAAGGAAGCAAAGTTGTTCTTGAGTGATCACAGAGGCCTCAGGATGTGCTGTCTGGGGACCTGCTGTGTGGGGTTCCCTTCCCAATTTCCTGGCATGTGTGTTCTCCAGTTAGGGGGCTTCTTCTTCAACACTTCTTTTAAAATTGTTCTGTTCCTTTTTTCATTTGTTTCAACATACATGGTCCTAGATTATATAAAGATGTTTTCCTTGAAGTACGTAATGCTCTTTCAGCACGTCCCTCCATACACAACTCTTCCCTACCCCCATTTCCACTCTTCCCCAGTTCCTCCCTTCTCTTTTGTTCCTTTTGACAGTTTTGTTTTTACTCTCATGTTGTGTGTGTGTGTGGTGTGTAGCTCACAGATGGAAGCAATTATGTGATATGTGTCTTCCTGAGAATGACTTAACTTGTTTAATGTACTTATCTCCAGTTGTATCCACTTCCCTGCAGACAACAGAACTTTGTTCTTTAAGGCTAAAGTACAGTCCAACTGTGCACACAACCACATTTTCTTTACCTTTGTCTCGGCTGTTAGAACCCTCCCCAAAATTGGTTCTGGAGCTCAGCTACTGCGAATATGCTTCAATAAACACTGATGTGCAAAGTCTCTTCTTCTCTCATTTCCCCTGCCCCCATCTTCCCTATCCTTGCACCATCTTACCTGTACCATCTCCTTTCCATCAGCATCTTCATGTATTTCCTTACTCTCATTTCTCATTCATTGCACACCATAAGAAATCAGTTTTGGATTGATGCCCGGTCATCTTTTTATATTGATTTAATCATTCATGGAAAATAGACTATGTTTTATTCTACAGTAAGACAGTATTTTATGTCAGTACATAAACAGGAACACTATGCACAGTCTTGTCACAAGACATTCTGTCATTGCTAGGTGGTGAGCATTCATTAATTTATCTGTTTATTTCCTTTTTTATCAAAATTCTTTTTTTCATTTTACATACCAATCCAGTTCCCCCTCCCTCCACTTCTCCTACACCCCTTCCCCCATCTCACCTTCCATTAACTCCTCAGAGGGGGTAAGGCCTTCCTTGGGGAGTCAATGAAGTTTGGCATACCAAGTTGTGGCAGGATCAAGCCCTTCCCCCTGTATCAAAACTGAACAACATATCCCATCATAAGGAATGGGCTCCAAAAAGCCAGTTCATGTACCCAAGGTAAGTCCTGATCCCAATGCCAGCCACAACCCAACAGATCAAGTCATGTAACTGTCACCCACATTCAGAGGGTTGGGCAAATACCCAAAGAATGCAAAATCAAACCACAAGGCCATTTTCTTAACTATGTGCATAGCAGCCTTATTCATAATAGGCAGAACCTGGAAACAACCTAGATGCCCCTCAACCAAAGAATGGATAAAAAAAAATGTGGTATATTTACACAAAGGAGTATTACTCGGCAGTAAAAACAAATGACATTTTGAAATTTGCAGACAAATGGATGGAACTAGAAAAAAGACATCTTGAGTGTGGTAACCTGGATCCGGAAAGACAAAGGTGGCATGCACTCACTCGTAAGTGTATACTAGGCATAAAGCAAAGAATAACCAGACTACAATCCACAACCCCAGAGAAGCTAGGTAATAAGGGGCACCCTAAGAAGGACATTCAGAGAGCCCCAGGAAGAGTAAATAGTTAAGATCTCCTAGGTAAACTGGGAGAGGGAGGGAATGGAGATGAGAACAAGAGGAATCAAGATGCCCGAGTTGGGGAAGTGATAGAGAAGGAGAACAATGAAAGAAATATCTTGGGAGAGGGAGTCATTATGGGATTAGGGAGAAACCTGGTACTAGGGAAATTCCCAGGAATCCGTAAGGATGACCCCAGCTAAGACTCCTAGCAATAGTGGAGAGGGTGCCTGAAGTGGCCTTCCTCTATAATCAGATTAGTGACTCCCCTAATTGGCGTCATGAAATGCACATTCCGTCACTGATGGAAACAGATGCAGTGGTCCAGAGCCAAGCACTGGACTGCGCTCCTAAAGTTTAGCTGAAGTAAAGGAGGAAAGATCATATGAACAAAGGAGTTAACATAATGATGGGAAAAACCACAAAGACAGCTGACCCAAGTGAGGGGGAGCTCAAGGACTCTGGATTGACAGCTGGGGATCCTGCAAGGGGCTAAACTAGGCTCTCTGTTTATTTCTTAATTATTTGTTCATTGACATTATATAGTTGAATAACTTATTACTTAAGAAATTATAAGATGATACAAGAATATTTAAAACATTTTTGGTGTTAAACAAGATTTAGAAGTGCATTTCACTCTGCTAGTACTGATTACCAAAGGGACAAGGCAGGAGATGGGGAGGAAATAAGATTTGTGTGTTTCTTTATAGAATTTTCAATGAGAAGATATACTGCCTCATAACTAACCAAATCTAGTCAATAAAAATAGTTCCAAATATGATATTATAATTCTTAATAAGTTCATATTCAAGATTTCTTAACTTCATAATGACTACTCTCAATTATTTTATTTCTATTGATTTAATTTACTGTGCCATTTGATTTGAAGCCATGAAAAATAGAGAAAGTATATTTTCCTAGGTTGGTGTGTTTTTCCATTGCTACACTAACTCAGAAAGCACATAGTTATACAAAAATTTCAAACCATGCATATATACTATTAATATATTTTGTTAAAAATTTCAATGTAAACAACTTTTTGTTGAAGTAGCTAACCTTCCTTCCTTATTTAACTTTTAAAATTCTCCAAAATACTGTGTCCATTGTTACAGATATTTTTATCAATAATTAGCAAAATTGTTTTTTGTTATTCACTGAAGTCTAAGCATCCAGCATCCTCAAGCCCCGTCCAAAGGCATTATCATTCTACTACCTATAATTACTTCCCATTCTCTTAGAAGACCAGGTTGTTTCTTGACTTATTTAAGCTCTTGACAGGAAACCTGTCTCAGCTGAAATGGCCTCTCCTTTCTACCACAGCTTTCTATTTCTTCTAAAGTCAATTTTACCAGAGAAACTGAAATACAAATGTACACAGGGGAGTATGTCTTCAGGTTTAATGTGTCTGGGCTTGGGGGCAAACACGTTTCTCAGTAAATCAGCTTGAGTCTGAAGAAATGCTGTTCCTTGTTTGATAGAAACTCCCCATCTGTCAATCTGAATGTTTCTCTGCTTCTGTCATCTCCCCCCATTGATGGCTGCAGAGTCTCACAAAAGGTGTTTACTGCTAAAGCGACGGCTTGATGGTTCTTTAGTTTTCAGGATGATCTAGCCATGCCCACTCAATTTGTAATAGCCCAGATCTGTCAAGAGTCTTTGGGTGCCATTCCAAAGTTCTCAGATATCAGCTGATGATGACCACTGTGCATGAACTTCAGTATCTCAGAATCCCTAAAATTGAAGACGTGTCATTAGTTTTTGAACTTTAATCTCAGGGCTCTCCTATACTGTCCATCGGTTCCCTGAAAGATTGTTAGGAAGCTTACCGAAGTGCCATCCAGATTTTTCGGGAAGGTGTGGTGTATGGCCCTGCAGAGGTTAGACACACAGACTTGGAGGGTGAGTGGCAACGGAGACTGTAAGTGAGGAGGCAGGGCAGGGGGAGCAAGAGCTGTATGTGAGCCAAAAATGGTAACAAACGGCAAAATACGGTTTAGCAAAAGAGCAAAACAGTTTGTCATAATTAGAAGACCTCAAATTCTAGGTAACATGGACCAGTTTGCTATAAGTGTGTGTGTGTGTGTGTGTGTGTGTGTGTGTGTGTGTGTGTGTGCAGGGTTTGGAAAGATAATAGGAATGTATTATGGAACATTTATGAGTTAGAACAGAGGAGCTCAGTTTGTTCTTGATTTTGTTCAATTTTTCCTTAGGGTAACTGAACAAGAAAAAGTCTTTTTATGTGCTTGTTTGTCTTGGTTTTGTTCTCAGTTCAGTTTTAGCTTTGGTGGAGGAAAGGTTCTCAATGTTTGGTCTAGGCTGAGATGAAACTCTATACATAGCCCCGCCCACCTGGCAGTCATGACAATCCTCTTGCCTCAGCCTTGGAAGGGCCGTGACTACAGACCCAAGCCACCACATTAAGCCAAGGCAAACTCTTAAAATCCCCATGCTAAACTTAGCTATAGTTTTATTCAAACATGCTTTTGGTTTATTACAAGTGAAAATAGAGTTAGTTAGCAAAAGATGTGACATCCATTAAAATGATATTATTGACATTGATATATCTGACTTTAGGGTTACTTTAAAAAGTAAGGAAACATAAGAAAGGTCTTGAAGATTCCAGAATGTTTATTTTTCTTAAAAAAGTTATACATTTATTTATTTATTTATTGGAGTGTGTGTGTGCATGTGCGCGCACGTGTGCACGTGTACGCAGGCACATCAGGGCACACATGCGGGGAGCAGAAAACAATTTTCAGGACTTGTCTTTTCTCTTCTGCCATATAGCTCCTGCGGCTAGAACCCAGATAGATTATTAGGCTTGGCAGCAAGACCATTAGGTCCTGAACCACCTTGCTGGCCTGAATCTTCCACTTTAATTGTAGAAAAGGAACTTCCACTTCTATACTTACAGAGTAGAAAGAAAAAAAAACAAAGAAGAACAGGAAATGTTTGTCACTATGGCCTGTATACATGCACACACACACCTGTCTCTTTTCTAGGTCATTCTATCCACCCCGACTCTCTGATGTGAACACCACATCTCACATCTCACTTAGTATTAAGGCTTCTTCATTTTGGTTTTTTTAAAAATTAATATATTTTTCTTTCGGAGCCAAGTTCTAGACTTAGGATAACGGCGGTTCTTAGGTTAGACAAGGGTTTCCCTATTAACTCCCTCTCCCTGGCTGCCTTGCTCACTGTTGTCTTCACTAGTATGTTGCATTTTTGTAAGGGGCTGGTGAGCTCACACTGCAGAGCTGCGCTGACCCGGTGTCACTAGTGAGCCTGCAGTACAGTAAACGCTGCTCTCTACTGTGGCGTTGTCTAGAGCTCAGCCAACAAGAAGCTCTATTCATCATTAAACGATTACACGGACCCCTTTTTACTGATCTAACACCATTTTAAAGCATTGTTAACCCTGTTTTTCACAGGAGGCCTGAGAATATTTCTTGGATGGTAAACAAAAAGAGAAATGGCTTAGATGCTCCAAATATGTATCCTTTTAAACAGTCAGTTTTCTCCAAATTAGCCGCACAACGTGCATTTCAACCAGATGTTTGAGCTGTTATCTCCCCTTCCCATTGCTAGCATACGGCCAAATCATAATCTTTTCTTTTTTCTCTTTGCCAAAGAGCACTTTACTTATGTTGACATTTCTGTGGTTCTTGATGATGTCAATCAACTTTTTATCTGTGCGACTGGACATTTGTGTTTCTTGTTAGAGCGATTTTTTCCTGTAATTTGCCTATGAGTAAGGGGTGGATAGAATGTGATTTTCTAATTAATTTTGAGTGCTTTTGATATTCTGGATATTTACTCTCTACTGATACACTGATAGTTATGCTACAATACTGTATTTCTATTTGCTTTTGGGGCCTTCTAGCATTGATTCTGGGCTTCATAAATGTAAGTCTGAATTTAGAACTGAAACTAAAGCCATGCCTAGTAAATCATACTTATAGTAAAATGATATTATGGTATTGGAGTGGGAGAGGGGCCTGAGGAAAGGGAATGTGTTCTTTGCCTCCAGGTTTTCTGGGTTCTCCACTAATCAGGTGAGTGAGTTCCATTCACTTTCCTCATGAGCTAGGTTGGGAGCTTTTTCATTTCCTTCTTCAGCTGCCTACGAGAAAAAAAAAATCATTTTATCTGTCTGTCACCTAAGCATGAATACTCTGTTATTCAGATCTCCTCATTCGGAGCCCTTGTCTTCCATGTTTGGTGCACTATAAAGGGTTGTGTACACCGATGGCTCTCTATAAATAATTGAAGGAGTAATAATTTGCATATACAGTGGTCTGTAATTGGTTGTGATATACTCACTAGTAATTTTGCATGAGGGATGCTCCAGTAAAATAAATTGTGCTTGTCTGTGTTTACTTTAGACAGGTAAAGTACCACACGGCGTGCTGAATTTTTATAGCTAGTTTTAATTAGGTCATCCCGCTTGAGTTACCAAAATAACATGCTCTTCCCAATAATGAGAATCAGATTTATTTAGAAATGAATATCAATAGCTCAACTACACATTTTATAATATGAACAAACTCTTCTCTGTAATATATGCAAGTTAAATATTTTGCATCCTAATTTAGTCAGCTTTCCAATTGATTCCTAGCCAAGTGCTGCCTCTGCTGAGCTAGAGACTAGAATTATTGAGGTCAGGGCCCCACTGAGCACCCTAGGAAGCACTTGTAACTTGGTATTTTGGGGAGAGAGAAAGATTTTTTTAAAAAGCTTCCTTCTTTCCTGGGATTCTCCTTCCAACCAAAAGCTGGTCAGATTGGCCACAAGCACACCTTTATTTCTCTTTGGCAATATCCATTCATGCTAGGAGAGTCCTACATTTCAAAATAAGAGGATGGGGATTTTTGCTCTTTTTTAAAATTTTTTTCATAGAATTTACTCTTACAAAGCAGAGGATGTTTTGAACCTTGGCAATTTCAGGTTGGTCAAAGTTAAAGCCTAGAAAATAAGAAAAGAAAATAAAAATTTTGATGGCACTTAATAATGTTTTTTTGTTTTTTTTGTTTTGGTTTTTAATATAATTTTATTGATTTTTATTGAGCTCTACATTTTTCTCTCTCCCTCTTCCCTCCAGATTATGCTTTCTTTAACATATGGAAGAAGCAAAAACATTCTTATCCTAATAAAAAACTAACTCGTCCAAAGAAGAAAGCTTACGGTATTGCTCAGAGGTCTAAGGAATTTGTACATGATGAGGTCTAGCCTCGTCACCTCACTCACACTAAGGGTTTGCAGGTCCTTTGCTTCTGTATAAGGCAGTGTTCCTACACAGAGGGATTATGTGATGAACTTGTGATTTCACACTGTAAAGCATTCTCTGCAGCACAATTAATAAAAACCCAGAGGCAGATATTGGGCTTCAACCTGAAGGTCAGAAAAGCAAAACAGCCAGCCACTGGCTTTTACCCTACCTCAGTCTGAAATGGTGATCTTGTCTCCATGAATCCTCAGAATGAGACTGAGCCTGAAACCTGTCTCCTGCCATCTTATGTTCTTCTCTAGTTCTGGCATTAATTGTGTGCACCACCACCCCCTGTAAGTAGAGACTGCTCGTTTGTTTCCTGGATGCCCAAATCTAAATAATCACATGAAACCTATATTAATTGCAATACTGTTTGGCCAATGACTCTCACATATTTCTAGCTAGCCCCTAAATCTTCAGTTAACCCATTTCTATTAATCTGTGTATCTTCATGAGGCTGTGACTTACCAGAAAGGTTTCGTGTTCTTCTCCTTCAGCAGCTACATGGCATCTTCTTGACTCCACCTTCTCTCTTTATTTCTGTTTGTATTTCTCACCTTACTTTACTCTGCTAAGTCATTGGAAAAAACAGTATTATTTATTAACCAACAAAAGCATCACTTATTGTTGGGAGCTGTGAACCCCCAGATTCTGAAATAACTTGTTTTCCCCTGATCTGAGTGCTTACAGCTGCTCTGAGCACAGACTCTCGGGAGTTGCTGAGATCAGGACGTTGGTTTCTGTTGGGTTTGGCTGGGGCATGGCTATCACTATATAAGCTGCCCCGGAACACAATAAAGGGGCATTCTTGGGGCATTCTGGCATCAAGGATGATCTGTGTCTCTCTCTGTCTGTGAGTCTTTGTGTATTTTAATCTCTAGCCCCTTGCCTGGCTTGCAAACTGTAAAGTGGTGCATAGAGCGCAGATGGGTGTCGTGTGCCACAACTTATACATAGGATATCCCATATCAACCACCCAGTTTCTATGGCAAACTAGTGTGGCTACTGGGATTAAAGGTGTATGTCACCACTTCCTGGTCTGTGTGACTGATCACTGCAGCTCTTTTAGTCTCTGATCGTCAGGCAAAACGTTATTTATTAAAATACAAATGAAAGATAACTGCAGTTCTTAACAGTTAGTGATTAGATTCTATTCTTGGCAATGGCATATTCCCCTAAGGCCGTGGTTCTCAACCCTCCTAACATTGTGACCATTTAATACAGTTCATCTCATTGTGGTGACTTTCAACCATAAAATTATTTTTGTTGATACATCATTATTGTAATTTGTGGTATGAACTGTAAGGTAAGTATCTGACACATGACCCCTGTGAAAGGGTTGCTCTCCCCCAAAGGAGTTGTACCCACAGATTGAGATCCTCTGCACAAGACAAAATACTGGATGGATGTGTACTAACTTAGGAGACCCTGTATTCCAGAAACTGATATGGAAATGAAAAAGTTTTCTCAAGATGTGTGTCCCCTCCTTGTGATGGAAATAGCGCTGTTGCGGTGGTTTGAAAGAAAATGGCTTCCAAAGAGAGGGGAAGTGTAGTCTTGTTGGAGTAGATATGGTCTTGTTGGATGAAGTGTGTTGAGGCAGACTTTGGGGTCTCATATATGCTTGAGCCATGTCCAAGGATACAGACCACTTCCTGATGTTTTCAAGAAAACAATTAACTAATTCTCCAGCACCACATCTGTCTGCGTGCCACCTTGTCACACCATGATGATAATGGACTAAAACTCTGCAAGTGTAAGCCACCCCAATTGAATGTTCTCCTTTTTAGAGTTGCTGTGGTCATGGTGTCTCTTCACAGCAATAGAAACCCTAACTAAGACAGGTCTCAAGGGTTTCTAAGCCTGCTGGAGTGATGACTTGTCCATTCTAATACATCCACATGCTGAACAAGTTGCTAGAACTAAAATTAGTGGATAAAGATGGTGTTTTGTGTGAATCTGAACAGAAAGCTTTGACATGTACTTACTTGGTGGGGAGTGGTATGAAAGGATGAATGGAAGGATTGGAGGGAAATACAATTGTGACGTGACACTGCCTTCTGAAAAGTCTACACAGGGGTCCACACTTCCTCACCATGGCTTCCAGACTCTCAGATGGCTAACTTTCCTGATCAAACCATAAAACATTAATTCAGTCTCCAAATATCTCATCCTTCTTCAAGTTCCAAGTTCCTTCTGGTAAAATTTTCAAAAATCAAATTAATGGAGGAGATTTTCCCTTGGCCTTCATTCACACATTTCCTGTTTTTGTCACAGAGAGAGCTTAGATAAAAAAATTTTCCCTATGTGATGCTGGCTGAACCTACCAGTTTGTTTGTATTTTAATCTCCTCATTCTTAATCCCTTTAATGCTCTTACAAGAGCAATAGTAGTCTTCCTGGATGTGGAAGAGGGCCTCCTTCCTAAACCTCTGTGGAAATAAACTTCCATCCTCCTGGCAAAGAGAAGATTGGGATTTGATTCTGATGCGGGTCGAAGGAAAAGCATTGATTCTAGTATAAAGGTCTGTATGACCAATAGTTCCCAGACCCCTACCTACCATCTGACTCCGGCAGGTTCTCGGTCATCTAACGATTTTGTAGGCAGTGAGATTTGTAATAGACTCATTCACCAGATTACAAAACTGTGTCATGTTGGCTAATCATTTGAAAGGAGAATCAAGGTTATTGTTGGGCAAACTTCAGGATCCCTGCCATGCTATTTGCCTTTTTTTTTTTTATTAAGGTTTATTCTTTGTAGCTGACTGAGTCTTTTTATAGCCACAGTTGCCATCAGGCTATGGAATTCTTGGTGTGTTTGTTTTCATTTTACCTTTTGCTTCTCTCTTCATCCCCCAGCTTCCCTAACTCCTCTGTGAGCACCAGGTCTTCTCCTCTGCTGGTCACTCCCTCCCACTTTAAAAACCTGCCCTGAGCTGTGCATGTGAGCAGCACCTCCCATCATGTCTAGGGTTTAAAGCCTGGATCCTGTCTCATATCCTCAGCTTTCACATGTCTATGGTTCAAGGCAAACTCTAGCTCCTTTTTGTTTCTTTTTAGTGTGAATTCTAATTGGTCTTAGTAATAAAAACCCAGTGTCAGATATCAGGGTAAATGCTGACAGATCAGAGAAGCAGAGCAACCAGCCCTAGTTTTTACCTCTACTGAATCCTCAGACTGAATGCCATGAGCTCCTGTCTCCTCCCGCCTTATATTCTTCTCTCCACCCAGCCATACCCTTCCTGTCTCCCTCCTTAGTGCCGGGATTAAAGTGTGAACCACCACTTGGCTCTGCTTCTCTTTTAGACTGGATCAGTCACATTTAGCCCAGGGTGGCCTTGAACTCACAGAGGTCTGTCTGCCTCTGTCTCCTAACTGCTGGGATTAAAGGTGTGTGCCACCACTGCCTGGCCTCTATGGCAAACTAGTGGCTTAGCTCTGCCCTCTGATCTCCAGGTGAACTTTATTTGTTAAATCACAAACAATATCACAACAGCAGCGCCTTGTTCCTTTCTAAATTCTATGTATATTTGTATACTTCCCTAAGTCCTAAGGATTGGAGAAAGAATTGGGCTCACTGACTTTCTTCTCTTTATTCTGCAGATACTTCTTTTCTCAATTCTTTCTATTGAGAATTCTCAATGGATGAAGACACTCCTTCTCATCCCAAAGTGCTTCGATGTTTTACCATTGTATCAGTGAACCTCAGAAAGAAGATGACATCTTGGGAGTCTTCAACAAGAGGCATTTCCCCCAGCTTCATATTCTTTGGGAGCACATAATTAGAAAGTATGAACGGTTGGCCTGGAAACAATAACAATGGGCTCCGGAGGGGACAGTGGTCTTTCATAGGTAAAATGACAAAATGGTTATTTCTTCATTAGAGTACATAAGTTGTAAAATTCACCATTGCAAACACTGTCATAAGAAGTTATTTTTCAATACCAAGATGGTGTTTTGTGGATGAAGGACATGGGGCAAGAATAAAAGCAGCCTTGCAGAAATAAGACAACTTTGTTTTTACCTGGACCCTTCAAGTTCTCTGGATAATAATAATCCAGACAATGATTGAAGAATAATAAAAAGAGTCAAAGGCAGCATTTAAGCCAGGAAAAGTAGTCTTTATAGCATCTTTGAGAGACCATGGATGTAGTTCCTACAGGTATGCAGAATGAACCCAGTGATAAGAATGGAGTACTTATCTACTGTGCATGGAGCCTTGTACTTAATCTTCAGCATATCAAACAAACATTCCTCTCCAAAGAACAGATTGAATCAAGTGAAATTATTATTTGTTGCAGGTGTGCCAGAAATTTATAAAAATTATCAAGTTATTACAGTTTCATATGTACCTAGAACATGTTGCTGATGGCTGAATAATGGGTTGGAATGGATGGAGGTTTAGAAGATGGATTGGCTTCTTTGGGATGATTTTTATTATAGGGTCAAAGCGTTATGGGTCCTCCTTATCCCTACTTGTTTTCAGGAAGATTGAAGCCTTTGGAGGAAATCTAGTCATATGTATTATCTCTGGGGCAAAATGTATCCAGAAATGGAATTCAATGATGGGTACCAATGCTGACAGCATCCATTACATAATTAACCTAAAGCAATAAAATGATTTATGGGTCCTAATAAATGACCTTTGGAATCCAGAGACCCCCCCATGCCTTCTCAGCAGCTACTCACTAGCTCTTTTGCATTGATGGACCTCTCCAGCATCCTACAGTCTTTCCAGATACATTTGTATGCAACTTTATTATGATAGAAGGAAGAAAGCATCCATCTGCAGAAAACAGAGTTGCATACGCATTTGATTTCTAGATAGGGGAAGTTTTGTAGATGCTTGCATATTAAAGATCAGTAGAAATGTCAGTGGATTAGACCACAGTGAATGTTCCAAAGTTCAACATATTAAACCTAATATAGCGAGAATGAAAAGTTCAAAATAAAACATTAAATACTTAACATATACCACAAAGGTCATATATATCTTAATTGGGAAGAACATTTATACATCATTAAGTTGGGATGGAGATAGGATGGAATCACTAGGCAGAACTGGGGAGAGGTAGGGTTGAATAGATATCTTTAATATATATTATAGAAATGTATGGAACTTTCAACACCAAATAGTGTTAAAAGCTAAACCCTTCGTCAATGACCTTTCTTGATTATCACTAATAACCCCCAAGTCCAACTAGTGTTGTCTACACACGGAAAGATGTGTGGACACCTGCTATGGCATCCACCAACCATAGCACCAAATGAGAGTGACTCTCCCTCCCTCAACAGCCACCAGTTGCCAAGAGCTCCTCTGATGGGGTGAGACATCAAGGGTTCCTCTTCCATCCATGCTGGCATTTTTACTGGCTTCATCTTGAGAAGGTCTTGTGACAGTAACCACAGTGGCTCTGACCTGACGCTTGCATCAACCATGTTGCCTGTAGAAGTCAGTATCTCACTGTTTTTCTCCCATCTTCCGGCTTTAATACTCTTTCTTCTCTAGGAAGTCCCCAAGCCTCGAATGGTGAGAGATTGATGAAGATGTTCCAATTACCATTGACCACAGTTATATTTGCCCCTTTCAGCAGTTATGAGTAAGGTCTTCAACCACTACCTACTACCAAAAGAAGCTTCTCTAACCAGAGTTGAGAGCAGCTCAAAATTACAGGCAAAACCACAAATATTTAGAAGGCAGTTTGATAGCATGCATATTTATCAAAACAAGAACAGTAAGCTCCCTTCCTTCAACCAGGACTTTTGATCAATTTTATAGTACCCACCTGTGGAGCAGGCCTCATACCCAAACAGAAAGTAGTGGGTTACCCCTGTATTTGTCATGTTGGTATTGCATCAACTGGCTACATTGTGCCAAACAGGCTTGTATTGTAGCATGCCAGGTTCAGAAATGAATGAAGTCATTGACAGCTCATCTGTCCCAGCAGTCTGAAGAGCACCTTCTTGCAAACCAACGAGGATTTCCTGCTCAGCCTGAGGTTGAGTGTTTCATCTCCTGAATGCAAAATGTGTGGTGTCCCCCCAAATAGGGTCTTAGCATCAAGTTATGGTGGCAAACCAAGAGCAATAGCAATAGCTTGTGTCGTTTGGGGTGCCTCGGTGTGGCCTCCCTGACGAACAGCTCTTAAGAATGTATCCCACACCGGGCATTGAGATTCGGTTAGGAAGAGTACTATCTACCATAGAGAAGTTGTGATGTGGTAGTGTGAGGCTGCTGGTCAGGTTGTGTCCACTGGAGGCAGAGAGATGAACCTTTGTGCAGTTTCTTTAACCCTATTTTATTCACCTGAGACCCCAGCCTGGTATAGGAGGTTCTTCTGTCTATGTGTTGCTTTAATTAATGAATAAAGAAACTGCCTTGGCCTGTTGATAGGGCAGAACTTAGGTAGGCAGGAAGATGGTACTGAATTCTGGGAAGAAGAAAGCAGAGTCAGAGAGACACCATGGAGCCTCCAGAGTCAGGCATGCTGAATCTTTGCTGGTAAGCCACTGCCACATGGTGACACACAGATTTCTAGAAATGGGTTAAATTAAGATGTAAGAGTTAGCCAATAAGAAGTTAGAGCTAATGGCCAAGCAGTGATTTAATTAATACAGTTTCTGTGTGATTATTTTGGGGATAACCTAGCCGGGTGGCCGGAATGAACAAGCAGGCCCTCCTCCTACAACAGCCCCTGGGGTCTCAGCTGCTCTTACTCAGGGAAGGTCTTACTATAGTAGTTAAACCCCTTTGGAAACACTCTTACAGGCACCAAGAGGTCTGTTTCCCTGACCATTCTAAATCTGTTCAAGTTGACAAGATTAAACTTGGATGTAGTCTTCTAGATGAATCTGTAAACATATTCCAGAGTCCTTGCCCTAAAGAAACAAATATTGGGGTGATCTAGACAACTTATAAAGAAAGCAAATGAACATTTAGTCAATTCCATTTGATACTTCTTAACATTTCTTTGCCTCAAAGACAACTCCCTTTCCTCCACAAGTCCTTTAACTCCAATGTTGTTTAAAATCCCTTCTCACTGCTATTCATCCATAGTTTAACTGACTCTGTTTAGTTTTGGCCTGTCCCCTGAAAGTATATCTATACATGTCTACCTATAGGTACCTTCACCTGGATTCCTGGCAGGCATCAAAGCCAAGAGCTGTGAAGATTCCTTGGCTTCCATTACATTTTCTTTTGTGACATCTCCCGACTTGGGCTATCTTTCTTAGCATAGGAATTTTTCCTGCAGCCCCAGAAAGCAGGTCATTGATGATCACCTTGTGACAGAGTAGGAGACCACAGCACCAGGGTTGACACATGAAAGAAGCCAGTTGACAGCACAGACTGGAAATCCTTTGCCACCTTGGGTACTGGTAACAGAGCATGCATGAGAGAGCTCAGGATGGACAAACACAGGGAGTCAAGTGCTATGGCACTGACCTAAATGGGTCATGAGTCTTGTGACCCAGGGACTTAGGCATGCCCTTCCCCAGCTTAACAGCCCACTGCCATCTCAGCAATCCTTTTACGTTATTAATAAACTGTCTCGATTTCTACGTGCGTGTCCTCAGTACAATTTTTATCCCAGGACAAAACAGCCTGGGAATTTCAACAGGTGTTCTACAAACTCATAACCATTCATGTAACAAATCCAAGTCTTCAGGGTCTTCAAATAAAGCTGTTTTGCTAGTGGTATTTTGGCTCTCACCTCCAGGTTCCTGGAGTGATCTGTGCTGCAATTACAATAATTTCTTTATCTTTTTATTGTTTTGAAATATTATATATATATACATTTTATTTTATTTTTATGTGGATGGATGTTTGCCCATGTGTATGTCTGTGTACCTTGCGCATGGTTAGTACCTGTGGAGGCAAGAAGAGAGTCTCAGATCCTGTAGGAATGGCATTATAGATGGTTGTCAACTACCATGAGGGTGCTGGGACTTGAACCCAGGACCTCTGGAAGACTAGCCAGTGTTCTTAACCACTGATCCTTCTCTCTAGTTTCTGCATCTTTATTTTCAAAAGCATTACTATCCGAGCCTGAAGAAATGGTTTAGCAGTTCAGAGTGCTTGCTGCTCTTCCAGAGGACCCAACTTTTGTTCCTAGCATTCACATGGGCCACTTAGCTCTAGCCTCAGGAGATCTGTATTCTGTGAAGCTACATCCATGTGTCCACATAGCCACATAGAGATAAACACATATACATATAATTAAAAATAAATCTCAAAGCAAAAATTGGAAATATGAATAAATAATAAAACATTAAGAATTGTACATACTCTAAATTTTTGAAGGTGTGTTATTCAAAACTAATTCAATTTATTTCTGGAAATTAGTGTTTAAACTATGATACTAGGCTAGAAAACTTCATTTTGTTCTCCCTAATAATTTGGTTCATTTTTGCAATTTATAGCAGGTTGTGGTCAAGTCCTTGTGTTTAGAGAACTCTACTGCTCTACTGGTTGCTGCCTATCACTCACAAAAGGGGAGAATCTATAGGTGATGTCTCCCTTCCCTTATTTTCACACACACACAAAAATACCTTTGAATTTGCCTGGGACATTAAGAATAGATGTGTACCTTTAATCAGAGGTGTGATGTGTGGTGCGCTTTCAGTATTTACTTCTCAGCTTTTGAGTGTTGTCGAAGATGATTTACGATTCCTTCTATTATTGTTTTAGAAGATATTTGACCCCCAGAAGATTCTTTGGTATCTTTCGTGGCACATCCTTTTCCTTTTTCTCTCTTGAAGGAATGTTTTTCCCTCCTGTTCAGCACAGTGTCTAGGACCTGGGCTGACCCTTTGCCATTATTCCAACCCTGCAATACCCTCCTTCTTGCCTTCCCAAGTGACAGGCGTCCACTGCCTGGCTGGGCTGACATGTCCTCATCCAGTTGATCTACAGGCCTAGGGGAGCTGCTGTCCCTCTTCAGGAGGACAAAGCAGCGGCCACNNNNGTCCTTCCTGGCAGCAGGCACACTTGGCTCCACTGTCAGAATCTGACTGTGTTGTCTCAGCAGCTAGAAGAAAAACTCACTGATGAGGCGCATTTTACAGGGTAAGTTTGTATATAGCTATTAGATCCAATTGCGATTTTTAAAATCATCTGCATTGAGCACAGGTACTCTGCACAACAAACTTCTGCACGTTGTTTGTACTCTCACCAAGAAAAGGAATGTCAAGCGTGTGTCTTCTCCGTTCAGACTCATCTACCTTACTCCCGCTTTTCTGTTTTTACCTTACATGCAAGGAAGAAAGAAAAAAAAAAACACTGTAGGTAAAGATGTAAAACACATGTCTAGCCTTTCCTACTTCGAGAACGTTAAATCCACTGATGATAACAATATCCACAGGCAGGAGAGAACACTACCAAAAGCTAGAGAAAGTCTAATATACATCTAGGTTTGTTTAAATCCAAGCTTTCTTCGCTTTCTTCACTCGTCGGAGCTCATCAAGGGAGAGGGTGTATGTCCTGACACAGAGAGAGGAAGAGGGCTCCCGGAAGCATTTGTGAAAATAAAGAGGAAATGTGTAAAAGGATAAGAGGAAGGGAGGAAGGGAGGGAGCTTCAAAGGGAGGAGGGGGAGGGAAGGGACGGAAGCAAGGAGGGCGGGAAGAAGACAGAAGAGCCAAAGGAAGGTTCCACGCAGGAGCAGAGGGAAGGAAGGGAACCAGTATTTGCTAAAGGTGCTTTTCACCCCGTTGATGTGTGTGGGGGATCTCTGTATACACACTCCAACCCCAGACAAAAGGACCAGGACAGCTTTCGAGCCTTTGGAGCTGGGGGCTGAGGAGGCGAGGGAAGAGAGGCGCATGATTGATGGAGTTCTGCTTGGCTTATAAAGGGCAGCCCGGAGTGCAGGGAAATAATCAGGGAAAAGGGCGTCCCGTGCCGGCTTTCTCAGAGGGGCGAAATGAATCCTGCTCCTCTGCATTATTAAGTTGTCAGGCGGGCTGATGATGAAAATCTGAAGGTCAGGCATAACAAGAAGCACCTTATGGGGGGGTCACGACCTTTCTGGAAGTGCTACACTCATGTTTATCTGCACCTAACCCTTATCCACAATTCTTCATTTGATAAGAACATCGCGAGAGGGGGAGGCAGGGATGGAGAGGGGGGATGTCTCCTCATATGTATAAGCAGTGAGTGAAATTAGGCTTCTGCTGAAACTGATTGTGGAGGCTCAATTCACAGTGAAAGATAATAAACCGGAAGGACACACGAGGGATGCAGGCAAAAATTGTTCGCTACAGTGAAACTCAATAAAGGGAACAAGAGCTTCCCTAAATGACAAATTTGGTCCAATGGTGCTAAAATCAGGGTTCTCCCTGGAATTTCTGAGGCTGAAATTCATGCTTGGCAGTACCACTTTTTATTTACTTTGGAGATCTTAATGGCTTGCAGGGTGCTTTTTGGGAATGTTTATTTCTTTATCTGCTGGTTTTAAACCAAAGATTGGAGGTGAAGGAGGATCAGACAGAAATATTCCATTTGATTGCTAATTGTTCGTTTATTTTCAGACTAGAATGGGAGCCATGGTTCTCAGCCGTCATGTGTTTGGGTGAGAGTTTAGTTGGGGGGGGGGCTTTCTGTTTGTTTGTTTGTTTTGATTTTTCCTTCCATTGAAGGAATCTTTTGCCAGGTGTTCTCCATTTCTTGGGAACGGAGGAAGCGCTCGGAATTCTCAGCTGGGGCTCATGGACCAAATCTCGAACTGACGACAAACACATCGCTTGTAAAAATAACACTGGAGCAGTTCGCAGTAACACTGCGGGCTCCCAGTGACACTGCCAAACCCAGATGTTCATCTCTGTTTGTGAGAAAGCATCCCTCCCTCAGCTCTAGATTCTTTGGCCGCAATGTGAAGAAAGCAGAGCGTTTACAAAAATAATGAGTTTTAAAGGTGAGGTGGATTCAGAAGGGACACAAATGGGGGAAAGTTGGGCAAAATGCAGAAGGACTGAAAACCACTTTCCTATGGGGAAAATGCATGCGTGTGCACGTGTGTGTATGTGTGTGTGTGTGTGAACATGTGTAAAAATTTTTAAACTCTAAGTCTATTAAAGCTTTTACCCTCTTGAGAAGAACCAACAAGCCTGTGTAACTCTCTCAATAATTTTCTTTTACTTTCATTTTTATTTCAAGATCCTTTAGGGAAAACCTGATTTTTCACCAGGATACTGGCTGATGAGTTCATCCAACACCAGGAAAAGATCCTTGCTTCAGAGACTGATTTTCCGCTTGGATTTATACTCTTATTTTTTGGACATTTCAAATATTTTCCCGCAGCTTCCTGGAGTTATCTCTATAAGCTGATGTCATCCCTTCTATGAACTCCTATACAAAAGGACGTTTACCTAAAGCGAGACACAGACACATTATCCCACACAGACACTACACAAATAAATCCATCTTAGTCTCTTGATTCAATGCAGGAATAAAAATATAACATTAATAACTTGACCCGAGACTGCTCTGGCCCAGAACTTGTGAAGACAATGTCTGGGATTTTACCTCAGATGCATCTTTGTATGTCTGAGATGAAATTTTCCTCTTCGTAGCATCTCCATAGCTGACACTGGTTACAAGCTGGGCTTGTGATGTAAAAGCAGCATTGGGATAGAAAGTGAGATGATACACAGCAGTAATATTCTACAAAAGCTTTATTCATTATTCCTTTATTCACCTTACTTTTCCTGAAGGCAAAAATGGGTTCATAATTACTGAGAGCCTCTGGCTAGGCGAGGTTGATGTAGAAGTGGAGAGAGTGAGGGAACAACAGAGATGTGTATAGGAGGCGCTGGCCACTGGTACGGCTAGCACGTTGGCATGCCTGATGATCAATCTTGCTCTGAGGATAGGGCAGGTGCTGAGAGATGTGACCCCAGAAATAGTACTTGCACTATTGTTTAGGGAGGGAGTTTTAATTAAAAAAAGAATCTTTCTTGTACTTTCATAGACTACAGTGTGAGCACCATTCAGAATGTATTCTACATTGTATCGATCAGAAAATATTAAATTCATGTCTTATTCAAACAAATCTTTAGAAAGTCAAAGGGCATTTTCCCAAAAGCTCAGTCTGCTCAGATGTTTCCGTATAATTGGACAAAGTGTCTTTAAGATTCAAAGGGAGATTTCCCCAATAACAGTGAACCATCAGCTACCTAGCCCTGCCTTAGCTCTGCCTACTGTTACACATCACAGCAGCTCTGTCATTGCTCAAGGAGAAAGGGCAAACTTTTATTTTCATCCATTTTACTTTTATCAAAAGAAAGCCTTGCACTTCACATTTACTAAGTAGATTTGTACCTGCCCCCAATAAAAGTTATATGTATAAAATAAATTATATCAAAGTATTTATCAATGGAATTGAATTATTGAAAGTGATGTCATTATTAGCTGGGACTTTTAAGAGTGTGTGATTAGTCATTCAATGCCGATTGGCTATCTCATTTTATTATTTGTTTCGTATCTTACTTCCTTGACTTAACTAGTGCATGCTTGGCTGTATGGGGGCCTACACCTATCATCCTAACACTTAGAGGCAAAGAGAAAAGGATCATCAGGAGTTGGAGGCTTGTCCATTCTACACAGTGAGTTCTAGGCCAGTCAGGACTGCACAGTTAGTCTTTCTCCCTCTGTCTCTCTCTCTCTCACACATATGTGCATATGTGTGTGTGTTTGTGTGTGTGTGTCTCCTCTGTCTCTCTCCTCTCATTTTCCTTCACCCTCTTCTCTCCTTTCTCCTCCCTCTGTCTGTCTCTGTCTCTCTCTCCTCTCTTATCTCATTCTAGGACCCTTTTCCTACTTCTACATGACACTAACATATTTCTGTCTTGATGCTACACTCGAGTGAAAGAATAAAGTCCAACAAATCTACTCAAACCTTGGCGTTCCCGGTGCTTTCCCTGGATGAGCAGTACCTGCCTCTAGACAGAGTAGTAAGCAGAAAACTTGCCGCAAATCCCAAACTTCAGGCCCTATGTTCCCAGACCTTTCCTCGCTCATTCAAATATACATTTGGTTTATTTTTAGACTTTAAATATCAACTTACTTTTGCATGCATATATGTGTGTCAATTGCTGTGTCTTTCTCAATTACCCTTCACCTTATTTTTTGAGATATGGTTTTTACCCTGGAATGCACCAATTGACTAGACTAGATGACCAGAAGCAAACTCTGTGGAGATTTCTTTCTCTTCCTTTGCCCTTCTATTCTCCTTCAGAATGCCAGGGCTACAGACATCTGCTGTCATGTCCAGATGTTTTCAATGAGTGCTGGGGATTCAAACTCGGGTCCTCCTGCTTGCAGGACAGGTACTTTACTGACCAAGCCATCTCCTCAGCCCCCCCCACCCCCAGATACAATTGATTTGGCTGAAAATTCTAGACGTTGGACTTCGTTCAATTTACGTGGGGGCAACTGGCTCTCAATTGTACATCTATTTTAGGTGCCTGCTTCAGCCGCCTTAGAGTTTTGTTGATGGATTGACACATGCATAACCTTTCTTTGCTTATCTTTCTCCTGACCGAGCAGAAAGCATCAAAGAAGAGTTCGGAGATGCTGGGAATAATTGCAATGGAAGCAAAATCCGTCTGGAGAAAAGGAGGATCTAAAAAGGATTCTAGCTAAGATAACTAATAATTGGCTATCCAATAGCAAATGCCGTGTCTCCCAACTAAATGGAAGCTTTCACAGCAATAATAAAAATGTTCACATTTTTCCATGTGATCCCAAAAGAAAAATGCATTCTACTTTGTGTCATGTGATCAGCTGTATTTTCCTTTCTATTCTATGTGTATCACAACAAAATATATTACTTTTGTTCTTAACACTATTGGAAGGTAAATGCTACCTTTTAAAGCACCCTTTATCTTGTTTTCAGCTTTATGAGAAAAATGCTACATGACTTCCCCCAAGCTTCTGTCTTTTTTTATGCATTCTTAATTTCATAGGCCAATCGATTCAAACCCATTTAAAATCTCAGTGGGCTAGAACTTGGCATGCGTGGTGGCTGGCCAGGTGCAAGTGACTTCGAAATATGACAAAAGTCATGCCTGAAATATAGAGCGGCAAAAATGTTGAAGAGGTTTGCCAAGCTCCAGCCAAACAAGGCTGACAGCTATTAGCAAGGGGCAGAGGGGCAAGCTGGGGGGTGGGCCAAAATGTAGGCATCCTGTCATTGGCATAATGATCAATCCAACTCTTTAAATTAAAACAGAACATGGTGCTACTGTCCCATTCGTTTTCAAATGTTTTCAGAGAGGCTTACGTTGTTTTTTTTTTCTTTTAATAAAGGTGATATAGAGATGATAAAAAGGCAGAACCCAAATGAGTCCGGGAGGTGAGAATAGGAAGATATTACTAATGACCTTAAGGCCTGTGATTTCTGACATTCAGCATGTTTGTCCGCGCGACACCACAGAATTCAATTTCCAGCCACAGGAAGCATCCCTGTGGTCCACAGAGTTTATGTGCCAGTGCACAGATGACGCAGGGTAAGGAAGAAATGTTTTTCTGCTTGTATTTGATAATCACGGGTAATTAAGAAGTCATTTTATTACAGTGTTTTTTGCTATGCATTATTTTTACTATGCAGCATTCTTTGAAATAATGGAGACTGATTTCACAGATCCTGAGTCATAGTGTGGAGTGAAACCTTCTGTCTTCTGCCCTTGCAAAAGGGAAGCAACTGGAGAAGTTTCCCCATGGAAGCCTCTCTTCTGCAGATTGGAGGTGGGAAGCAATTGAGTCATGGAATCTCTCTGTGGGCCTTTGTGGCTTAGCAGCTGGAGCTTTGTGTCCTGATTTAGCTGACCTAAAATCTGCAGGCTCCCAGCTCACCGAGCATTGGCTGTGCTGTCCTGGGTCTCCTCTTCATGGTCTTCGACTCACTCTCATGCCTACCAGTCTCCTGACAAGAAGAACAGCTGGATATCTTACTGATGTTAGATAGGGAGTCACAAAGCAAACATAGAGACAGCATGCTGAGATTCTCAAAATCAAACAAGGACTTTGAAGTGCATCCCGGTTTTTAATTTCATATTGAACCATGTTGTGTAAAGGTGTGTTTTTTGAATTTTTTTTTGTAATCTGGCCATTTGACTGTTTCCCATGATGACAAGAGTATTATTCTCTCCTGACATACCTAGTCTGTCTCTTGTCTCCAACGTTACCTTGCCTCTCACTGGTTTGTGGATAAACTCTTCATTTTTTCCAGGAAGGTTTTACCAGAAAGTCATTATGGAGTCAGTATGTCTCCAAAGGCTATGCGCATGGGATGCTTGGTCCCTAGTGTGGCAAGGTGGAGAAGCAATCAGACTTGAGAGAGGCCCAGTACATTGAAAAGGAATCCAAAGAATGGACATTTTGGATGTAATGAAGGTAGCTCCGTGGGGCTCTACTTTGTCTCTTAGAAGTAGTATTACAAAAGCAAGACTCTGCTATCTTGCACTGGCTCCCTGACCTCCGATGTCATGGATATCTCATTCTTTTCAGGACTCCTGCCATTGTAATTTCATTTATCACAAGGTCCTCACCAGAGTCTAGATGATGCTGGCTCTATTCTCTAGTGTCTTCAGGACTACATAGTAAATAAACTTCTCTTATTTATTTTCTTCCCCCCCCTTTTTATTTTTTTTTTCAAGACAGGGTTTCTCTGGGTGTGTCCCTGGCTATTCTGGGGCTCACTTTGTAGACTAGGCTGGCCTCAAACTCACAGAGATCCTCCTGCCTCTGCCCCCTGAGTGCTGGGATTAGAGGCATGTGCCACCACCACCTGGATACATTTTTTCTTTATATAGTAATCTGTTTCAAATGTTTGAATACAGTAACAGTGATAGATTATCACAGAGAGTTTCTATAATTTTTTTCCTCAATCCTTCATCTCAAATTGGATAAGAATTCCTTGATAGGAATGAGTCAACATTGACTATTGAGGAATCAACACTGAGAAAATATATGGTTGATCTAAAACACACGCTGTTTGCCTTGAACCTGCCACAGCACTTAGGCAGGAGTGTAACTTCAGAGGAAATGTGTTGTATATAGTCTCTGACTCTGCCTTCTCTCTCCTCTATCTGCTTGGAATTCCCGCCTTGCCCTTTTCTGCAGTGCAATAGGCCCCCAACCCAGATTCTTTATTAACCAGTGGTAGCACAGCATACAGAGGGGGAATCCCACATCAGGAATGCACTTCCTTCTCTTATTACTTTGGTACCACTAAGGCAGCCTTCACCGTCATCCTTCTTACCTTTGGGAGTTCTGCTGTAAACAACCAACACCCATACATCAATGCATTTGTATCACGCTTTTGAGCCCACAAGCAAGCCAGACTGGGTAGAGCTAAAGACCATGGTGGAAAGCAAGAAGATTTGCTGACTATGACTGACAACATCTGAGAACAGTGCGGGGCAAGTGTTTTCCCTTACATTCAATTCAGAGAACAGTCAGGCAGAGATATACTGGAGATGCTAGTCAGCAGGTCCTAGGATGTACTGCTTGCGCGGAGTCAGTCTGCTGCTCTGTACTCACTAAGGCAGTGAGGTCTATCCCATAATACTTTCTGAGGAGTTCAAATCAAGGGGTGGTACTGAGCTTTACAGTGCCAACAGCTGAGGAATTGTTTGGGATGAAAATGGGTATTCCAAACATACACACACACGCAAACAGACACAGAGATCACAGAGTTTCATGACAGACACAATCTTTGAGATTTGGAATGAAATATACACAAAATGGTTTTTCTATTTCTGGATGCTCCAATCCTTTTATCTATGAATGTGGGTCATGAATCTCTGGGAGAAAAATGGCCTTTGTAGCAGGTTTACAACATCTAGGATGGCAGATCTCTTTAGAGGCAAGCACCAGTTAATTCCTCACAAAACCATTGCAGTTCAGAAACACTGTTAGACACTGATAGAATTTCAATCTACTTAGTAAATAGAAAGAGATCCAATGGGCACACTACTATTGCTTCAAATACATGGACGTCACATTGGATCTTGGTTTCAGAACTCTTAGGTATTACATGACGTGTCAACATTTTTCCTGGAAGATATGGGCACTTTTAAATAGGAAAGAAAAAAAGTCATTAACTTTTTGACTTGACTTTATCATAAAGGACAGTGGTACAGTCAGTCATGAGGGGAAGTCAACATATCTTGTAAAGTAAACCATCCATTGCACACAGGCCAAAGTCCTTTCCTTTCTCCAAGCAGGCCATGTGCTCCTCTGACTCCGTTGGTGGCATGTGGTCTTTCCACATGGAATGACCCGTTACTCTCTAGACCTTCTCATAGTTTCATTCACCCTTAGCCACATGCAGTGCTCATCAGCAGCCTTTGGTTTTGTCGTTGATCTTTCCCCCCTTGATTTCTAACCTAGCAATTTATAATGGTGCTAACACTGGGCATTGGCTGTTGGCCATGTTAATACCCATTTCTTATGAGTTTACTATGAGCCAGTTGCAGTGCTGAGTTTGGGACATGTGTTTTTTAATGTGCAGTGTATGTGATATTGAGAATCTATGTTCCTCCCCACACATACCACCCCATCATCCCCTTGTCAACCACCCTCTTTAACAATGGAGGAGGGTTACAAAGTTGATTAAAATCTGTAGAATATATTACATTTGATTTCAAGTTGTGTGGCTAATGTTAATGGCTAAATTTGGAAGTTAACTGTAGTGTTCTTCTGGTATGATGTCCTAAAGGTGTCTCGCAATAATTCTGGCAGTTCCCTCTTTTTTATTGAATCCTATGTCTGGCCTTAAAAACCACATGGAATTGAATAACTGAATACTCTGGCATGGTACACTTGAGGACCAAAAGTAATCTCTGGTTATAGGCAGCTTAAAACAAGCAAACCCAAATAAGTTTTAGTATTCCTTGTTTTATTCCAAAGTGATAGAGATGTTATCCCTAGATTTACACTAAATTGTTGCTATGTCACATTAGAACACTTTTACTGAGCATCTATTATGTGCTAAGACTTGTACAAGGCATCACAAACACAACTTAAGATAGCTTAGTGTACACTAGGATTGAGAGGCATAGATCACACAGCCCACAGGATGTGGTGACTTCTAAGACTGATGTATGTATCAAGGACGATAAAAGCTCACAACAGAAGCTGTTGCCCTGACATGAAGGTTGGAAAGCCTGAAAGAATCCTGCTTTCTCACACACTAGTGAGCATACAGCCTAGATTTTCTTGCTTGTGATTCTCTCAAAAGATAAGAAATTAACCTTCTGTTGTTGCACATGCCTTGCTGAAACATGGGGAAGTGCCAATGGGCTTTCAGTCCTGAAAATCTGCATAGGTAGTTTCTGTGGCTCCTGAGCCTGGGTCCCCCAGTCAAAGGGAAAGAATGGGGCTAGTTTTTCTTTCAGCTGGAATCAATTTTCCTCCGCCAGCCCATCTACTAGAATTAATTGTTTCAGAAGAAGCTCAGTTTTGCTGAAAAGTCCAGAAAAGATTTTAGTTACAGCTTCCCATAATAAAGCGATTGTGTAATTAGTAATACATTTCTCATTCCTATACTGAGTGCAGGGGAAAAAAGGGACACATGTATTGCTTTAGTGTAAATCCTGACTGTGAAGATTTTTTTCCCAGGGAATTATACCATTATACCATAAAAATGTCAAGGCGTAAGTTTACTGTTCCCACTAATATTCTAAAATATTCTCTTAGGCTGACATCTCTGTCAATTAAAATTAAACAAAATTGCATTCTGCCATATACTCTTTGAGGGGGAAGCTTTTGAGTTTATAGCTGCTCTTTGAATTGATTTTTAAGATGGCATCTGTAAAACTTGGCTTGAACAAGATGAGGTAGGATATATTTAAGGACCAGTCAATTTTTAAAAATGTTTTTAAAGATGATAAATTGACAGCTAGAATAGACTGTCCATGCCTCTAGATTTCTCGGCTCTGAAAATAAATCCAGCGACTCTTCTGTATTGCATGGCTGTGCTGATATAATTCAGGGCCCACGTGCTTCTGACTTGTTTTAGGTTTCCAATATTTGTACAGAGCAGAATATAAACAAGGAGGCTCACGACTGTAGCTTCCAGTTATTCCATCTGCAGATATTTGGGAAGACTGCTCCTCAGTGGGATTTCCCACAGCCAAGCAAGCGAACGTGCTTTCTCACGGGACCCTGTGTCTCAGGACAGGGAGGCAAGCACAGTGTCCACTCAGAGCACTCTTGGCAGGATGAAGCTGCCTCTGAATTCTTTGGGGAGAGCATGCTATGTGATAAGAAGAGGAGCAAAGTGAATACAGTCCCAGAAAGGACCATAAGATCCTATCTTGGGGCTCATCTCTTTGATTCCCAAGCATTAACACACAGTGTTTAGTTGGGGAGCTTGAAGCAAGGACTGTTGAGTAATTTGGAATCTCACAGGCCAATGGACCTTGCTCATTCTTTGTTAACCACCTTTTTGGAAACTCACTGAGCCTTTTCTTGTCACCAGGATGCCATTTAAGGGAAAGAGATAATATCATAAGAAGCTGAAAAGGGTCTGTGCCACTTTAAATGAGTACACAAAAGGTACCCTGGCTTGGCACCTTCCTCTGCTTCCAAGCTTGTGGATAAACTTCAAGTAGATTCATGGCCAACTTTCCTTTGCTGAAGTTCCTATGTTAGCAGATAGGTAGTATACAGGAAGGAGACTGGATACAGTTTAAATTGTACATAAAAGAAGAGATTGAATGTCTGTTCCACTGAGGGTAGCAGCTGCTTGTATCCATGTAGCATGGGAACCAGTGTCATGCATAGGCAGTTAGATTTATGAGCTCCTCCCCTACCTTAAGCAATTTCTGATCTGTAAATAGCACACGAATTTGTTATAGGGTAGCTCTTCACAAACACATGCAATTTCTGACATGGCCATAGTGGCATTTTAGTTGACTACTGACTAACTGCAGTGTGTGTGTGTGTGTGTGTGTGTGTGTGTGTGTGTGTACATGTATGTGTATGCATGTTCATGTGTGTGGTGCATCTATGTGTGTAGTGCACATCTTGTGTGTGTGCCTGCTTGTGGAGAGAAGAGGGCAACTTCTCTTGTTCTGCCTAGGGAACCTTTCTCTCGTTTTCTGAGATGAGGTTTCTTACTGTGGCTCATGACTTGCCAATTAGTCTGCGGTGACTGTCCAGGGAGCCTTCATTTCCTCAGTACTGAGAATACAAGTGCTGGGTTCTGGGTTTGAACTCAGGTCCTCATGCTTTTGTGACAAACATTAGGATATCTCCATAGCTCTCATTCCTTTTTTTTCTTTTTTTATCATTTCATGAAACATTGATTAAGTGTCTAACATGCACATGGACAGAGTTCTAAGTATCTGTAATACAAACACGAACATGATAAAATATTTACTGATGAATGTTCTAGTCTGCTGGACATATGGAGAACCAGAAATATGTGCTTTTATAAACTAGATTTCTATTCGTGAATATGTAGTATGAATGTGTGCAATATGCATGTGCGTGTGTGTATTTAAGCATGAAATATGGTTTAAGTGGTAAAGAAAATTAAAATAATAAGCATGACATGGAATATGGGAGTGTGCGAAGGGTGGGGTCAGATAAAAGCTTCCCGAATATGCCATTGGTACAAAACCTAGAGAGGACAGATCTGACAAGTTCTCACCTACTATCTCACCTGTCCAGTCCCTGGGGATGGCATTAGGATCCGGTCCTTTAGGTAAATTAAACAGATCCATCCTTGTTCTTCACATTCTCTAATCCTCTAACTCCACCCACAGTGTTTCCTGGTCAGCTCCTTTGTATCCTCAGCTGACCCTCATATCTGAGCCCTTTACCCATGCCCATCACCCCGCCGTAATCTTGGCCACCATCTTACCTTAAGCCCTATATTTTATTTGTGAAATTACTCACCACCTCGCAAACACATGTCTATACAGGCATAGACTATGTCCTGTGCTTTCAAAACACACATCCCAATTATTTTTATGTTCCCTTAATAGTGCCAGTCTGTTCCTTTGCTCTTAGGAGGACGCTTGATCCACAAAAACTCTTCATTCTCTTCTACCATGACAAACTTAGATGAGTTGTCCCAGAAAAATTCTTATCTACCACCTCTTTCATTCTAGAAAGGATCTCGATTTGTACATTGAATTAACATGCACATCTGTTAAGATACTGCTCCCTCCTGGATCTACCAATTCACTACCTAGTTCTTTAAGAATCATTTTCTGAACGCGCAGGCACACCCTTACAGAGACAAAACACAGGTGCTGCCAGCCGAGGAACCGTGTTTAAAAACAAGGCAGTGTTTTCCAAGTTCCTTGGAGAGAAAGGCGAGGCCATAGGATTCTCGTTCCACTGAGTGAGGAACAAAGAGGCTGGTGACAGAAAGACGTCGGTTCACACACCGTGAGTTTGAGTGATGTTTTTTCTCGAACTTCAAGTTAAGACCAGTGGGAAGACCAAACAACAGTCCAGCCTTCCTTTAGCTGCCAGAAACCATGCAAGCTATTCCAAGCCTCTGGGTTGAGTTTAAGAACTCAAAGAGTTTTATTGCTGTAAATCAGATGTGGAGAAAGACAGCATGAGTTTCTAAGGTCGAGGAGAGAGAGAGAGAGAGAGAGAGAGAGAGAG
>LOEQ01001237.1:168078-196413 GCA_001685075.1 Bramus lutescens
CTCTCTCTCTCTCTCTCTCTGTCTCTCTCACACACACACACACACACACACACACACACGGTGGAGCAAGATGAGAATGATTACAAACAATTAAATGATGCAACCAGGTGAAAGAATGTGAAGGGAATGAATGTGCAGGCTGTGCCATGAATGACCTCTTGTAGACCGAGGTCATGAAAGGCTTTTCAAGAGAAATCGTGGTGGGCCTCAGACCTGCTGCTGCATAAGGACTAACGAGGCTGACGTGACAAAGTGAGCCCTGAGAAAGTGCTAGGAAGTAGCTAGGATTTGAGCGTATGCCCCCAAAAGGATTGGGTACTGAAAGCCAGGACTTCAATGGGGAAGTAGCAGGATGTTTAGGATGGGTTGGCAGTGGCCATTGCAAGTGCTGCCCTCTGAAGGAACTAATGTAGCACCCGGCAAGTTCTCCCTGGAGGGATGGTAATTCAAGAGTGTAGACATTTTAGACTCCATCTCAGCACATGACCTCTGCCACTCCCACCGGCTTCTGCCAATGGGATGTCCTTAACTAGAGAATGAGCTGTCGCTAGAGCCAGCCCTTTCACCCCCAGAACTGTGAACTATGGAAACTCTCATTTTGTTCATAAAGCGACTGTCCTTAGGGATTTTGTGACAGCGACAGCACCAAGAGCACACATGGATGTCAGCAGGTGAGCTGGGCCACCTAGGTCTTGCAGAGCCCACACTTACTGCTGGAGATCAGCATCTCTCCCTCTAAAGGCTACAGATATGAATAACATGAAGTAATTCATAGCCAGTACACAGTAACAAGCCTTCTGAGAGCAAAAGTGCAATAACTGGTAGCATTTATTGCTAATATAATTAGTATTATTTCTAAATATATCAGAAGCAAGCATACAATCACATAAATACAGTTTCTCCGCTGGCCCAGGGAAATCTAGGCATGTTTTAATTCCTCCTACTTCATTTTGCTGGGCATTTAGAAACACTGTATAAAGAGATACAAAGCAGATTCCTTCTCCATCCTCATCCGTAGGCTCCAGGTATACCTGTGACAGATCTCTTATCCAGAAGAAATAGCATGTCAGAGAATTTACATGGGAGTTTCATATATGTACAGTTGGAGCAGCCAAAAGAAACAGACCGTCAAGAGAATGGGAGCTAAAGTAACAGAGATTCCTTTATCTATCCAAGTGGAAAGTACAGAAAAAGATGGTTCTTCTGTAAGCCCAACGGCTCTGCCATGTCACCGAGACTTTCAAACACTCCAACTTCTCTAGTATTGTCTTTTATGAGGCTGTCTGAGATCCAGCCACCTTAACATAGCCATGCTCATTCATGGCAGAAAGGGAAAGCAAAATAGTAAGGTTTTTCCTTACTATTTTACAAACAGGCAAAATCTTTTTAAATAGTTACCTAACCGTTCTTTTTTTTTTCTTGTGCAGTTGTCTACCACTGGCTGTGTGTGACTTTGGCAAAATCATCATGATGCCTGTGATGGAGCTGGATTGTTCCTGAGGGCTTGGGGTTGGCCATGAAATTGCATTAGGAAAATGGCAAGAGAAGAAGTTCACATTGGCTGTTGGGTGTGTACCTGGCACTGTTCATCGTGGTGTCTTAGGGGTAATTTAAGGAGAAAACATTTGACTGACTTCCTAGGGGAGCCCAAGAGGCAGCCTGAATGAAGCATGCATGTAAGCAAATTTTAGTTCTGTGCTTGGGGAAGACTAGAGCAGGTTTTAGCCAAAACCACTAAAGAAATGGGATAGCAAAATAGATAGATAAATAAATAAAGCCAGTATGTAATAAGGAAAAATTGCCCTTGAAACTCTGTATAATACTGGGAAAGGAAGCCGAGAGGCTTTCCCGGGTGTGAAACAAATGCCCTGGGATAGGAGATGCACCTTTGTGGGCTATGGTATGGAGAGTCACTCCTGTTCTTAAATATAAATTCAGGGACTTAAAGGACAAAGAAACTGCAAATTATTGACAGAAGTCTGAATTAAAAGCTTTTAGTCTGATATTATTCACACTCTATTTGTGGTGTATTTTCTTCCTAAAGAGTCTGACCCACAGGATCAACATTTGAAACCATCCACAGCAGAAGAAAGCACAGGATATCACTACCAGGGCTTCAGCGAGTTGGCTCTATGGGGTGAGATAGGGAGACTGGCCAGCTCAGCAGCCATGGGCTCAGCTGATTAAATTCACTGAGGTCCAGGCTGCTGGAGCAAAATCAGAAGTGTCATCTCTTGTCTGTGACCTGCTTTGTCTTTTCTGGCAAGGCAGATAGATGCAGAAAAGAAGAAAAAACACACAGAGTCTTACAAAAATCAGGAAGAACTTTCTATGTATGTATGCATACATGCCTATGTCTCACACCTGTATGTGTTCATGTATGAGTGTGCTTGTGTGCATCTGTGTGTGATGATAAACATAATAATCTGTTATTTTAGGCAAGAGAGAGTGAAAATGTATAAATATTCTTCTGGTAGCTAATTTTGCACGCACGCACACACACACACACACACACACACACACACACACATCAGTAGTGTTAGGTGCTTTTAAACGAAGGATTTATTTTTCTTTCCTAAACTGGAACCAAGATAATTCAGGTAAACTAGTCTTGCACTAATCATCATGATTGCTAAAAATAACAAGAAAAATTAAATTGGTCTGTAGTAACCATAATTCTTTCCTGTACTTTGTGTGGCTGGGGCTTTAGTTTTTTTTTTTTTAAACAGAAATGAATAGTGCCTTTTATTTATTTACTTCTTTATTCAAAATCAGTGTAGAGTTAAGTTGAGAAAAAAATCACCATTTTGAAAAAAAATATCAGGAAATTAACTGATTATTTCTGGACTTGAGACGTGAGAATCTTCCCAACTTATTAGTACTCTTGTACATATTTACATTGTGTTCAATAATCAATGGTTAGGAAATACCTTTTAAAATGATAAAGTAAATAACACCTCTTATTCTTATTGTGAAAAATATTTTAATTTGACCAAATTAAGCCTTAACCAACAATGGTCATTATTATTAGAAAAGCTTCTTAAATACAGAAAACACACAAACATCAAAATTAACTGATAAATTAGAAATAGAATTATTGAGTTATTATTTTTAGGATTTGTTTAATTTTTTTAAACGTTTCATTCCTTTCTCCAGCAAATTCCAAAAGAAATCACTAAAAATAGTTAGTTATGGAAGATTTTTATACACACACACACACACACACACACACACATCATTTGGAAAACCCTTTTCTTTATATTTTTCATAAAAAATGATAACAATCCCCTTTGCCTGGTTTTGCAAACATGGTTTCTGTTTCCACTGGACAATCATTTAGCACACTGAGGTTGGAACATGTATTCTCCGGATTTAGTCTTTGCAGGCATTTTAGTGATTTTTGCATCCTGACTTCATATAAATTGCAGAAACTCTTTTTGTCCTGGATTTGCAGGTCCTTCGCCACCAATCTACTTTATAGTTCCCACATCATTTAGAATCGCCTTATCTCGGAAGCTCTTACAGAGACTCTCTCTCTCTAACTATGACTTCAGAAACAGATTAAGTTTGCTTTTCAAAGCCATCCATCATCCGAGATATGTTTTTGTTAGTGTTTTCTTTTGTAAATCATTTTATTATTGTAAGCTTTCTCTGGCTTGCTGGCATGATAATAGGCTATATAAATGATTTTTGTCCTATATTTGTGTTGTATATACTTTATTGTAATGGCACTCTCGGGTCAAAAGCAGCCAATATTATTCCGATTAATTCCTGTCTAGACACTCATAAATTGTCCCTTAATTTGCAGAGAGAAAGCGAAGTCATATAAAGCATAACCTTTCCCTGCCGCAGAAAGTGCACCTGGTATTTCTGGGCGAGAGGAGACCCGCCTCCCTGCGTCCTTCAAAGCAGCAGGCCTTGCTGATGCAAGGGGAAGCGGCTCTTTCTCTATGGATGCGGCCCAGGTAGCCAGCCAAGGCCTGCCAGTTGGCCTGCTGTTCTTCAAAAGGAAAGCACAAAGCCTAATCCCCCAACACAGTTTCAGACAAACACTCATTTTATTTACTCATATTCATCTTCCTAGAAGGAAAAAAAAAAGGAGGAGAAAATAGCTTGCTTAATCCCAATACTAACACAATATTGATTCACATTCGTGTTCGGTATTTATTGACATGCATAGCATACAATGGGGGCTATCATTTAGGCTACTGTGTTCAAGGGAAGGCGCAATCACATTGGAGAAGGTGATGAAGCCTACAGTTTGTACAGCCCTAATTTTATGCAATGTAAACCTTTCAAGCATTGCACATGGGAGAGAAGATACGTGGCCTAATGAAAAATTGCATGCATACCAAATGGATTTATCTTAAAGCTAATTACTACTGCAGAGGATCTGTCCTCAAAAGTCCAGCGTTATTTCCCAAACTTGTACAACGAAATTAACTTTGCTGGCTTCTGCAGCAGCTCTGCCTATCTCATTAACCAACTGTAAGTGCATTTGTGCTTGAAAGCACAGCTCAGGGTTTTTGTTTGGTGACATCCAGCGTGCAGGGTTTTGAAATTCTGCAGGTGCTGTGCAGCGCTCTAGGCTAACTCTATGCTATGCTGGAGTCCATATTGAACAGTAGACAGCAAATACGGATTGCTAGCATATGGCGGCCAGGAGAAGAAACAGATACAAAAGCACCACACACTCTTTGCTTGGCCCCTTGGAGGTTTTATTGCCTCGTGGCAGCTGTATTTAATAAAATATTAGTATCCACTTGAGGTTTAAAGGTGTAACATAATTCCATTTCAATATAACAGTTCCATAAATTCAAATATGAAACTTTCATAGAAGCACAATGTGGCTATAATTAAAGAAAACTTGGTATGTACCTTAGGAAAAACAAATGTGGGCCTGCTGCATCCTTAGAGATCTATAAAGTAGATTTGGGGTGATCATTCTCATGTTTGAAAGTTAGAAGTGATTCTAGAGGCTTCTGTGACAGAGACTGATGGTTCAATTTCTGTGTCTTTTGAAAAGTTTTATCGCTCCAGAATGATCTTCCCAGAGCCCAAGAATAATACTTCTTGCCCTGACTAGTGCTTTCTCAGTGCTTCTTAAAGTTCTTCTCCAACCACATCCACTGTCCAAAGTGCAGACGAAGTTGCTAGATGCTTCAGGACCCTTGGATTGCATCACTGTTGTCTGCAAGCTCAAAAGCAGTCGATGTCTGCTTGAAGGACTTTGTTCAACACTGTTCTGGCACAGTTAGGACCAAGACAGGGAGAAACTTTAAGGAAGAATGGATTGGAGTAGTTGTTTGGTTTGTTTAATATGCCACAATGGCCTGACTAACACCATTGGGATGCTTTTGTGACGTGATAGACCCCCTATAATGAAGGCCTAGGGTAGGAGGTAAGGTCTCCAGAAGCACGAATTTGAAATGATTATGGGACCTCAGCTCCATCCTTCCCCTCTTTATAGACATAAGGTGTCTCGCATTCCTCAACCTCGTGATCCTGCCATGATGTGCTTGCTGCTTTGCTATGGAGACAGAAGGAAAAGAATGGCAGACCATGGCCTGAGAACTCCAGAATCACAAGACAGAATGAATCGCTTCTCTTTCTAACTTGGATTGTCTCAGAAGCTTTGTCACAATGATGAAAAGTTGACTAACACGGGTGGTCATTTTATTAACAAGTTTCTTTAGGAGATACAAATATATATTATATGTATATATACACATGCACATGCATGTACACATATGAGAGAGAGAGAGAGAGACTCTTTCTGAAAAGGAAACTTGCATTTTTATGGACACTCCACAAATAAGCTAGAAGAGCAGCAAAGAAGGCTTATGGCTTCCAAAATTCTCTTGTGTTCGCAGATGGAAACTTTCGAGTGAGGTTACAGGACTCTTACAAAGGCCGCACGCAGCCTGCAGTGGAGTTTTGATCATCTCGGCTGGCATGACCAGGATGGCATGGCATCACATGTGTCTCTCGTTCTCCACGGTCTCCTGGCTTTTTCCTAAGCTTTTATCTGCCTGGGCATACCAAAGGCAGAGGAGGTCATGACTCCCAGCAGAAGACATGGAGAGGACGGGGAGGGGCCGATGCGGGAGTAAAGCGATGACATCAGTGAAGAGCAAAGCAACAGACATTGTTCTGTAGGGAGGTCGTGGGCTGGTTTGAAGAACAGTGTCCCTGGGGCAATGAAGAAAATGCTATCCAAGGCCAGAGAGAAAGGTCAGCTCAGAAATCTTTTGAAATAAACCCAGAGTTAGGGGTGTGTGTGTGTGTGTGTGTGTGTGTGTGTGTGTGTGTGTTGCTGTAACTCTGTAACTAAAGGCAGCATCAGGTGACATGGAGAAGGTCAGATTGCTGGACATGTTAGTGAAGTATAAAGCCAATGAACCCACGTCACTCACTGCACTGGAAGAAAATCCAGAAGGGTAAGAAAAAAATAAATCTGAACATGGAGTTTAAGCATGAAGCCAAATAGAAACAACTCACAGATGCAGAAGCTGGTCTGAGAAAGCAATGATGAGTTTTATGTTGGTGCTGGAAAAGGCTCCAGGATTTTGAGTAGAGACAAGGACTTGGATGGTAGGAAACTGAAGACCGCACAGTGGCTTGCCTCGCTGGGGAAAATGAGCAGTTCATATGAGGAAGAAAGGACCAAGATGGTGCCCCTGGTTTCACTGGGACTCAAAGACTGAATTCTGGAGGATAAACAAACTAGACTCCTAAGAAAAAGTTCATGATACAGTGTAAAATCAGGACTGAAAACCTAAGGGGCCCAGGACAGCTTCATCCTGTCAGGCGGTGGTGGGGTTTCCGGAGGAAGGAGGTGAGAGCCGCCCCTTCCTGTCTTCCAATGGGGCTCTTCTTTCTTACCCCTTGCTTGCTCGCTGAGCTCCCGTTGAGCAGCACTGAGCACTGTTCTCTTCTGACCAGGCTAACCTGAAGCAGCCTTTTTGTTTTGAGTTGCATTTCATTCCTGTTGTGTGTCGACTTGATGATAATGTTCCAAGTGACCCCAAGGCTGATTCATTTTCCTGGGAATGCTATGATAAGCCCAGAGCTCAGGAAATAAGACTTGAGAAGTTCAGAATTTAAATCAAGATGAACTTTAAAATGTAGAATCTGAACTAAATTTGGATCTCTAATCCTAAGGAAAGAAGAATCATACAACTCAAGGAGGTCAGATTGTGTTTGGGGCAAACTTCTCCAAACACAGGTCAGAAGCAGATGCTCTTGTTGCTATGGCAACTTCTGAGCTGGTTCTCTCTCTCTCTCTCTCTCTCTCTCTCTCTTTCTCTCTCTCTCTTCATCGCTCCTTTTACCCCTCCCTCTTTCTTCCTCCTTCCTCCTCCAGTCCCTTCCCTCCTGCTCCATCTTCCTCTTTTCCTTCCCTCCCCCCTCTTCTCTGTACATTCTATCTTGTTTCTGCAGTCCCCAAATCAGATAAAGGTCGCTTAGAAATTCAGTGTTCCTTCTTCTAGGAGCTAGAAGGAAAATGCACATCAAAAAATAGGTTGAAGCCTGCGATTTTTTATATGTATTAAGGCATGATGGAATTATTTAATTACCTTTGCTAGCAAGTTGATGGACAAGCATCTTCCTATCATACTGCAGATCTGCAGATAGGATTATTTACATCCAATCTAAGGAGTGCTGACTGGTGTTGTTGGAAGCTAAAGCTGCATCAGCATTTAAATTCCCACTTTTCTGGGCAAAAACCCAACTGAATGATTCAATTAAACTCGTTATGTTATATATTATCCAGAAGTTCACAATACAAAGTGATCCTCCAGCCTGAACCCCTGTCTTTATGATTGCAATTTGGTAAGCAAGACAATTTCCAAGGACTATTTTACTTGAACTGCAATGAAAACGTCAGGCCATAACACACTTTTGATGCAGGTTTTATGAACGGCACTCCAGAATCAACCATTATTTCAAGCACACGCAATAAATAACCTTCATTATTCATCAGAGAGTAAATATGCATTTGTGTTTGCAAATATGGCTGGCAGCTTCCTGAGGAAAGCAGCCAGCAGTCAGCAGCTCCTTCAGCCATTTAGGGAGATAACAAATGGACTCCAGCCTCCTTACTTGTTATAGACCACCCTCCTAATTTCTGAGAGATGAGCAAGTCTGTGACAGCGTAGACTTTGGGCAATGTTCTCTGCCCCCTGCCCACTCACCTGAGCAGTATGCCTCAATGGGCTCTCAACTAATATATAGAAAAGGGGCATAATTTAATGCATATCCTCTCTGATTCTAAGGAAACATTTTTTCCCAGTGATTTCTTTTTAAAAACTTGCTATCTTTTTATTTTGAGATGTTCAAGCCTAATATACTCTTTAGACAGAATTAATGTATCCTGTAATTTGGCATTCTTCAGACCTGAATTTGCAGTTCTAGAGAATCTCTTTCTTGGGAGGAGGTGCAAAAGATTAAACACTTGCTGCTCAAAAGTGAAGATCAGAGTAGCAGGTCCTGGGGCCCTATGTAAAGAAAACCTGGGCAGGCATAACAGGTAATGCCAGAACTTGGGACCAAGAGAGAGGTATCCCTGGGGCAAGCTGGGCAGCTGGACAGCCTAGAATTTGTGAGCTCCAGGTTTCATAAGAGATCCTGACTCCACACATGAAGTGGAGACTGAGTGAACACCTGATGCCAAATTTGGGCACACACACACACACACACACATACACGCATGCACATACATGCACACACACACATACACACACACCCTTCACACACACACACACAAATCTGGAAACATTTGTTCACCCAACACACAAAAACATGTATATACACATGCACAGCAGATAAACATTCCCATGTAGAACAAAAAGGAAAAGAAAAGGTCTGTCTTTCTTTTTCCTTTGAGAGAGAGAGAGAGAGAGAGAGAGAGAGAGTCTCTCTCTCTCTCTCTTTGCTAACACTATTATCTGGTATTTATTATTTATTCAGTTCTGTTTAATCTCTCAAAACAGAGGACAAACAGTTCCACATAGCTGTTCTTAGACACATATGGACAGACATAAATACATACTTACGGCTATCTGCCTGATGATGCCAAGATATCCAGCAAAGCCAGTTTGCATCACATGTTTTTGGCATGGGTCAGGGGAGACATCTGCTCATTTCCACCTCCCCCAGGCCTCTTAAACAATCCAATACCAACTTGATTCTTTTTTTTTTTGCTGCCTACTGTGACATATAGAGACAACCCCATCTCCTGTTTTTGATTCTGTACCTTAAATTATATGAAATCAGTTCGTTAGTTTGTCAATGCATTTGTCCACAAAAAGAAGTCATTGAGTGCTTATGTGTGGCCCATATGTGTCAGCTACCATGCTATGTGCTAGGTCCTTGAGATATTATTTTAAATAATTCTATAATGGACCAAATGATGTATATGCTCATTGATTATTTCCTGTTTCCCAGCCCTAGGTTCTGATCTGCTTCTCTTTGCTGGGATCTTCTGGACTCTGATGCTGTCTGTTGCTGTAACAAGGTATTAGAGTCTGAGAGATGGAGAAATAACTTATTTCTTACAGGCTGGGGGAGGGAAGGTTAAAAAATTATACCTGGCACCCAACAGCCCCTTCCTGCCGCCTTATAACTTGGCAAAGTCGCTGCGTGGTAAAGAGGCATGCCTGTGAGACAGGGAAGAAATCAGATGAAACTCGCTGTGGCGCTCACTCCCCTGACAACTAGCCCACTCGTTTGATAAGAGCCTTAGTCAGATCCTGAAGTCAAGTCGGTACCCTCATGACAGGTGACCTCTTGAAGAACCCACCTCTTAATACTATTAAGATGGCAGGTCAATTCGATAAGAGTTTGGATGGGACATTTATATCACAGCAGGGGTAAAATGGCATTAGATGAAGCCATCAGTGTGAGGGTGGTATGGATGGTAACACAGAGAATAGGGGATTGTGGGTTAGGAAGAAGGCTCCGGTGGTTGTGTAATTATCACAGAGAAATTGTACTGCTTTAGCCACGAAGCATGAATGGACTACAGCAAACTACAATGTCTCTGCATTCCATGCCAGGGACTGAGACACAGCACCAGTCATGTTCGCTGCAGTTAAGAATAGTAAACCCAGAGCAGGGAAAGATTATGTAGCTGAAGCAGCGCTTACGTTAGATTTGGGACTTACAAGAGAAATTGGATTAACTCCGTTCCAGGCAGAAGATAGGGCACATCCAAACTTGGGATCTGAAAGGCATGTCACACATAGAAAACAGGGTGACATGAGAAAAGTAAAGGTGAGCAAGGTTAGACCAGAGGGAAGGCTGGAAAGAAGAGACAGATCAGACCATGAGAGGTGCAAAGTCGCTGCTAAGAAGTTTAGACTTCATCTAATGAAACAAAGACAAACAAAACAAAATAACAAACTGAATCTAACCAAAACGGAAGTCACTGGTGACTCTTCAACAAGCAAAGGAGGATGTGTGACAACCAAGGATGGCACAAATGACAAAGAGCTAGTAAAGGGATGCCACCTACCATACAGGAGAGTAAATGATGTTGCCCTATACTCCTGGATAGAGATGTCAGGACTGGTGTTGGGAGCTCCAGGACTTCTATCCATGCAAGTCAAGGCATACCTACCTTCTATCATCATCTGGAAGTTACCCTGTTCCCAGGCATCTCTTTGCCAGTGTACCCAACGACTCACTGTATCTCATTACAATTGGTTGGAGAGGCCAAGGAACCTTAAGACATGTCATGACTGACACAGTTTTCTGGAAGAAAGGCACTGCACCCAAGACATTTCACTTCAGCTAGGGGAGACATTCACCAAAGTGTGTTCTGCGGGATGCTAGTGTCTGTCAGATGGTAATATTCACTACATTAGCTAAACATACAAAGAAAGGATTTGCCCATGAAATTGCTTGTGGGACTCTGTGAATCAAAAACAGATGGTTTCTTTTCTGCTTATTTATTTGTTGCAAGACTTTCAAACCTTTAATTCCTACCTTGCATGGTGGGGATATGTTGTTTTTTCAAGGAGAGTGGCACGGAGAAGCATATTGTGAGTCACTCTCGTGATTAGGGTTTCCAGGAAAAGAGATGAGCAGAGATCTTCATCGCTAGCATACTACTTTCATGTGCACTGCTGCATTTGGTTCTGTGCAGAGTTCATACATGGGGAAAGCAGACATCACTGTAGGCAATTTAACAGAAATAAACAAGAGCTAGTGGAAGTCAGAGTCCTGGGCTCAGTCCCTCCATGTTCCTATAGGGAATATCTGGGATTTGTACACCCGCAAGACCAGAGCCATGGGTCCTCCTAATACTAAAACATTGTCACCATCAATGCCCCAGCTAAAAGAAAACAGGTTTTTCCTATGGAGGGACACCTTGCTCAGCCTAGATACAGAGAGGAAGGCCTTGGCCCTACCTCAAGTGATGTAACAGATTTTGCTAACTCCCCATGGGAAGCCTTCACCTCTCTAGGAGTAGAATAGTGGATGGGGTGGGGGAAAAGATGGGGGGAGCGGGAGGAGGGGAGGGAGAGGGAACTGGGATGAGTATGCAAAATAAAAAAAATATTGTTTAAAAAAGAAAAAGAAAAAAAAAAGGGCTGTAGGGGCCAAGGGCAGAAATCACGGAAGTGGGTGGAAGGGGATTAAACACCAAAGTGTGGAAGGAGTGATATGCATCCATAAAATTGTGTATAATCGGGTGAGGGATGCAAGGGTCCACTGATGTCTCAAGGGTGATGTGATACACATTACCCTTCTCTACATCCTGGGAGTCACTACCAAGGGAAATGGAGCTGGCAGCCCAAGAGATCTCAGGAACTCATTTTTGTTCATTCCTTTAATGATTCAATAATCATGAGCACATAAAAATCTATTGTAGCTGTCAGCTACATCTGCCCATTGCCGATTCAACTGCTTCAGCAAAGCTGGTCTTCTGTCTGACTATGTGATGCTCACTGTGTGTGAAGTCATCTTGTTCTAAAAATGAATCAATCCAAATTGAATGTGAAAGATGATTCTATAACTGGGTAAAATCGAAGGAGTAACTGGCTATAATACAGGCCACGTCCACAGACTCTTGCTGTGATAGTATCAGTAGCTGGTTAGTCGACATTATAGCATGCCCTCTACGTGCCAGATGTGGACTGAGCACCAGCGAGAGGAGCATACAAGAGGGGCCAGGCCTCTGCCCTCACAGGAAATTAGAGACCACTAGAGAAGGGAAGTAATTATGAAACAAATCATTCTAACTTATTGAGTAAATAATTTAAAATGAAAGCATTCTCCAAAGAGCAAATGCAGTGGGAAAACCTAAAGAAAACCCAACCGCATGCTGCAACAGGCTTGAGATGAAAAAGCTACAATGTAGCGTTCAGATTTTCCTTTGTTTGTGGTGCATGTGTGTCTTTGTGTGCGTGCACAAGTTTGCAGATGTGAGTGCAGATGCACGCGTGCAGAGTGCATCCTCAGAGATCATAGGACAACCGTGGGTGACTGTCCTCGTATTCCTCCTTGGTTGAGGTACATCTCTTTGTTGTTCCCGGTGGTATATGCCAGGCTATCTGGTCCTCCTTTTGATGGAGTTTCTCCTGTCTCCACTTCCATCTGGCTATGGGAGTGCTGGGATGGATTACCTAATTTTTTACATGGAATTTGGGAATTTGAACTCAGTTCTTTATCCTTATATGACGAACTTATATACCGACTGACCGTCCTCTTCAGCCTGCGTAGAGTTTTCTAAATGTGTCTCATCTGAAAATGTCCACAAAATGGTGTGAGTATATATCCCAGTGTTTCCTTAGGGTCCTCCTCAGAAAAAAGATAAAATATGTTTGGGGATCCCTGAACTGTACAGAGTTCAGCGGACTTTTGTAAAGTCTTTGTCTTTTGGAGGTCGCTGGGCATCATGAGGGCCAAAGGCAAGCACAGGGGTAAAGCAGATCAAAAACTTCGTGGGAAACATTTCCATGACTATTTGTGGCAGCTGGAGTTCCAAGGAAGACAACTTGGAAAGTACTAGCGCAGATGCCAAAAGTGCCTCCCAGTTTGAAAAATTCAGTTACTAGGTTTTAGAAAAAGAATCCCACCAATAATATACAGAAAAGGTCTAATGTGCAGTCCCTTGGAGCCAGAGGTGGTTGCAAGTCTTTGTGGGGAATTTTGAGTGTAAACTCAGATGGAAAGGGCCAAGAAATGGAAATACTTAAGAAAAACAAAATGCCATTTAAGGATATACTATGCACTTGCAGGCAGAGGCTTGTGGAACTCTGTGAGTTCGAGGCCAGCCTGGTCTACAAGAGCTAGTTTTAGGACAGGCCCCAATGCTACAGAGAAAGCCTGTCTCGACAGGGCAGCACGGGGAAGATATGCTATGCAGCTAAGGAATATGCTATGCAGCTGAGTGTAAATTGGCAGTCAACATTGAGAGCCAAAGGGCCATCACTCACAGAATCTTCCGGAATTATGTGTGGAAGGATCCTGAGTAAACTAGACTGGCAGACTTACAAAATAGGTTATTTCAAAGTAGGCAAATGGGAAGGGCAGAGAGCTATGAGCCAGCTGCAGGCCCAAGGGGAGCCCCTTACCCACTCTTGGTGCGACTTCCTGTCTTCTCAGCTTTTTGGCCCCTGAACTTAACCTCACTTTTCTAATATTTGTAACTTTTATTACAATGCATGTCTAGTCGTGTGCATTTTTCTCTCCTGAGATCTTTTACGTTTTAGACTCCCCACTTAAAAGCCCTTCCTTACATCTCTTTGTGAGGGAAACTTTCCTGGCTTTTCAGCTCCGGCTCCAATTTTACTTTATCCGTGAAACCTGCCATCAAAACTCTGCCAGCCGAAAGTGTCACCACGTCAGACTAGCAACGACAGCGCATGCTTCCAGGAGGCCTTCACTATTCAGTCACTGTCCCTTTGAGGGAATCTTGTTGCCCGCTCCGCTCATTACCTCGTAGATTTCTGGGAAGTGTCCCCAGAAAGCCATATCCCACAAGGAGTACATTGCTAGAGGTAAGATAGGTCTGTGATTGAACAGAATCAAAGGCTCTTTGTGTGTTCAGCAAATTTTAGATATTGAGAATATTTAGATAGCTAGATGGGGGTGGGGGTAAACTGTGAAAAAAAGATTTACCAACGAGAAGCAGGGCATTAATTTACCCTCGTGAGATATCAGTTCTTTTAGAAATTGTTCTAATAGGTGTCTGTAATTACAGGAGTCCAACAGAAGCCCTGCTAGCTTAGCTTCAGTGGAAGAAGACTTTGAAGGAAGTTTTACTGTGGGCTGAGGAAGGACCTGATTGTGAAACTTGAAAATCCTCCAATGGCTTTGACCCCACAGGCACAATGCTTCAACATCACCTACAAAACCAAATGATCCTCGGAGCTACACATGAGCCCCCAAAGTTAATAAGATCATCTAAAGCTGTAAGGTTATCCTTCAAGAGCTCAGTGATTATGACTGAAACAGAAAGTTGGCTTTCTTGGCCTTCTCATTTAGGAATCATTAGCTAGGTGTGGCGGCTCCAGGCTATCAAGGGACTGAAAAAGGAGGGTGGTCAGAAAAGTGTTGAGGACAAGGTAGCCTACACAGTGTGCTCCTGTTTAGTTTGGGCTATAGTGGGAGACACTGGCAGTAGACAAACAAACAAATACAAGGAGAAATCCTAATGGCATTGTCAATTTCCCTCTAGATTCTTCTCAGACACCTTTGTTTATTCCAGGTGTTTTCTGAGGTATGGAAGCAAGCTTCAGGTCCCACGTGATACTTAGTTAATCAAGTAATTCTTCATGGTTGAAGGCCAGTGGTAGGATTCTTGAGGTCTGTTGTATGCGGAGGTTGTCTGTTTTACCTTACTTGGGGAATTCCTTTACTTGACTATACAGTCTTGAGAATTTTTTGCATAATCTAGTCAGGTGGCTCTAGCTGGTATGGTGATTAGCTTCAGCTGCCTCCTTGAATCAGTTGTATAACACAAACACTGTTTTCCGGTTCAACTGTAAGTAATAAATACGCTCAACATATTTATTTAATGTGGGGTGCAGCAGTGTCTCTATCCAGCAGCCCAGGCCACTGGGTCCCTGCTTTTCTGTGTGTCCCTATATTTGTCTAGTTTTCAACTCTTCACTGCTCTGGTCAGTGTTCTGAGATCTAAGCCAAGCAAGAATACTAACCACAGAGCACAGTCTGTTGTCTCTTACATATGGCTTGTGTGCCTGAACTACACAGAACTCAAAAAAGGAATAAGAAAGGGAAATGGTCTTCTTCCTTTTCCTCTTCGTCAATGTCTGCCATAATGTTGTTAGCCAGATATCTTTTCTAAGTATTTTTCTTTTTATACTTTTATATCATAATTCTATATTTTATATATTACTTTGGAATAATATGAAATCATATTGTCTGAAATCACAGTGTTTTCTTTATAACTTCTCCTGAAACAATTCTTAATTATTTTGTCTTCATCTTACAGGTTAGAAAATATTTCAACAGTTTTTATTATTATTTATGCTTTAATATACTTTCCATATAGTATTCTTAGATGAGATAGCTAAGCCAGCCATGTTCTGTCCATGGACTTTATGTGTGAGCTCTCCTTCAGTTTTAAATGCTCAAATATGGGGCTAGACAGATGGCTCAGCAATTAGGAGAACTCACTGCTTAGCAAAAGACCTAGGTTCAATTCCCAGCACATACACAGCATTCAGCTCATGTGGATGCCCACACTGACCTAGATCTTCTCTGAATGACATAGGCTTTCCTTCAGAATCATGTCTCCATGTATTCTTTAGGCTGTAACCCACAGAAATGCACACACTGTTCTCTTCATTTGACCAGTGATCACATGACAGCCTCCTTACCTGAAACACATCTACTTCTGTAGTCAAGAGCAATGCTGGACTAACATACTGGACATCCTGTCATATTGATGACATGCACAACTCCTTTCTTAAACATTGAAACCAATAATAGCTTCCACAGAGCATTGGACTAGGCTATATGCTTTTTATCCACCTTTTACTTCTTTGGATGAACATGTAGGACCTGACATTTGTCCCACTTACTTTTTGCTTCTTCACTCAGGTTCATATGTACCAGTGTTATTCATCATATAATAAACTTTCTGCTTCCTGACAGTGACAGCCCTCTGCAAATTAAACACGGTGAGAACAGATATTAGGCTAGTTACATATCTTACCAAGGACTTTCCAATTTGACCCCAAGTATACTAAGCACAAGTACTACTTTTTTTCAGAGCACAAGTGTACTCCAAAAGATTTTTCAAAGTTCTTAAGTGTTTTTACATATAGATATGTGGCAATGTATGGGTGTGCGTGCACAACAAAGTGTGTGTGTGTGTGTGTGTGTGTGTGCATGTCTGTCTGTGTGCGTTTGTGTGTGTGTCTTGTCTGTCCATCTGTGTGTCTGTGTGTGTGTGTGCATGTGTGTTTTGTCTGTCCATCTGTCTCTCTGTGTCTCTCTGTGTGTCTGTCTTTCAGTGTGTGTGTGTCTGTCTGTCTGTCTGTCTGTCTGTCTGTCTCCCTCTCTTTCTCCCTCCCTCCCTCTCTCTCCCTCTCTCCCACCCTCCCTTTCTGCATGTGTATGTGTGTGGGTGTGTGGAGGGGGTGTTTTAGGAGCTTATACCTACAGGAGGAAAAAGCTCTCTGGTGAGACAGCGTGGAAGCTCCTACTAAGGTGATGTTGAGTACTCTCTGTGGAATTTGTCACTAACTGATCCAGCTCAGAAGTTTATATGGAAAAATTAAGTTCTCAGAGAGATTGTGGCCATCTTCTGCCTCCTCTTGGGTTTCAGGGAGCGATTTTGATTTGTGATCTCTTAAGTCCGGAACAATTTGGTATTTCTAATTTATTGCTTCATTTGTGACTGCTGCTACGGCAAGGTAAATTTATTCTGATTTGCACAACCTAAGTCCCTTCTCTGACAGTGACTAATTATTACCTGAGTTAAAATAATGAAGGTGTCGGAAAGTGTCCGAATGCAATTTGTTAGGAAAACATGTGGCATGCTGTGCTACCCCAGTCCACAAAAGCCTAAGTGATCAGGAACCATGGAGAATTAAGATTTTTTTTCCCCTCAAAGGTTATAAATCAATGTAGAAAACTGTAGGAACTTTTACTGCAAAGAACTGAATTTGACAAAACAAGGGGTGTTTGGGAGCTCTTACACATCTTCAACTTTAATATAAGTAACTCTTTAATGATGTCATCATAAAATCTTATGCTGGAAAAAATATTAAAGAAGGAAAGAAAGCTAATGTTTCCTTAATGCCTGTGATGTTCTTGACCCTTAGTCTGCTAGGCACATTGTAGGCTTGCGTGCATTTAGAAGTCTATATGAACCCATCTATTTCCCTTTATTCTCCCCAAGTACACAGAGTTGGTGTTTGTGCAGTTTTCACAGACATGAGCGGTCGAGCTCCATCTCAGTCACCCATTTCTTGGGTCCACTAGCAGACGCTCCTTCCTCCATACTAAGAACTCACTTAAAGCCGAATTCATTTAATAAGTGTCGCCATTTAAAAATATGAAATGCTTCACTGGGGGGGGTCCTGTTCCAGAGGTTATGGACTTGTGTGTGTGTTTAATGCAGCTAATTATTAAAGCAAGCAGTGATCAATACATAGTTGATTCACTATATTCTGTGTGGGAACAGAATGACATACAAAAGTCCTCCTTTGATCCCTTGCTAAATGCAATGTCAGACTCAACCCTGGATATATTCTAATATTCAAATGTTGTCTATATTAATTATCCAATTGCTACACGCACATACACACACACACACACACTTAAACTTTAAGGCTTATTTTCTTTAAAGAGTATTAAGATACATTAGGAACAGCAAGACTTTTTCAGGTAAAGTACATACAGTTATGATAATAATTATGGTAATAAAGAAAGAAAAAAGCACATTTTCAAATGTACTTCATTTAAATTAGTGATATAATTTTATATGCACTGTAAGTTTATAAAATTCACCAGCTAAATTTTGGCAATGGTAAACTGTAATGAAATAATGTTGTGTTTAGTTGAGAAGTACTGATTTTCTTACATTAAAATCCTTGCAAGTTATTAAGATATGTACTTAAATATTTCACAGGCTAAGGTATTCCTTCTTACACAAACCATGAAGAAAGCCATACTGGGACTGGAGAGATGGTTCAGCAGTATAGTGGACTCAATTCTCACAAAGAACCTGAGCTAGGTTCTCAGCATCCACACTGAGCAATTTTCAGTCACCTGCAACACCACCTCCAGGTTATCTGACACCGTTTTGGGACTCTACAGGAACCTTGTATTATTCATGTGCATATTCTCTCTCTCTCTCTCTCTCTCTCTCTCTCTCTCTCTCTCTTTCCACCTGCACACACGCACACACACACACGCACACACAGTCACACACATCATAGAAAAATAAAAGCTATGATATACATAGCTCATCTGGAGAAGACATTTCTTACCATGATTGTGTTGGTAAATAAAAACAAATTTAGAAAAGCAATTTTGTTTCTTTTCCATTCTTCCATACAATACTAACAGACACTGTAGGGGATATTGGGACCAAGATACAGTGGTACAACCCAAGCCTCTTATCCTTCACACTTATCTAAAGGGTTTCTCTAGGGAGCATGACCAGCCTGAGCATCCTCTATCCAAAGCAAAAATGCGCCTATTGCATATAATGGAATATTATTCAGCCCTCATAAAAAGTTAACTCTGAAACATCCTCCAACATGCAACTCTTGAAGCTATTATACGTGTGGAGGGAGAGGAGCCACACACAGCAGGAGGGATGCTCTGTGAGACCATGGCATGATGTCCCTGGAGCTGTCCTACTGAGGAGACAGAAAGGGGGCAATTGCACACTGTGCAGGGCAGATGACAGAGGAATGGGATTTGTTTAGCATATACAAAGTTTATACTTGTGCAGATGAACATTTTTGGAGATGGATGGTTTTGACGGCTCCAGGACAGAACCAGCAAGTTCATGCCACAGTGTTGCTTAAGAAGTGGTAAAATAGAAAACTGCATCACAATTTAAGAAATGCTTGCTTTGGTAAATTTTTGTCAAGCATATATTGGCTGGTTGGAATAAGTTGGAAGTTAGGTAAGGCAAGTAAATATTTAAAAAATAGCCAAAGTTAAAAACAAAAAGACACCATATTTTAATAGCTGATGTATGTGCCAAATAGGGCAATGTTGTAAGAATACATGGTGAATTCTTTTAGATCTCTCTTATTCTTTTCTACTCAGTAGAGACAACATCATTACTTGTTTCAGCAGATAGCCTTCCAAGGGACCCACACATGAGAAGCAAATATCATGCAAGCATATATATATATATANATAATTGGTCATACTCCTTGCTTTCAATGGAGGCCGTTTTGGTGATTCATTTACAGTATTGCCACATTCTTTTTAATTACTGTACACTATTTCATTATATGAATGCAAAATAATTCATGTAAAAGTCTCCTGTTGATGGATATTACAATTATTGCCTGACACTTTAGAATCATAAATGTGTCTTCTCTGAGCAATTCTGTATGTGTGCCACTTCCTGCTATGGAAAAAATGAAAATATTTTTATGTTATTTAAGGCATTATGGATAAAATATTGGAAGTCATAGTTATGGAAGGATGAAGCGTATCTTCTTAGTTAGAAGATGCATAAAGAACTTAGAAGGTGCATTGACACATGCTGAGTACTGTGAATGGGGGGGCATAAGGAAGGAAAGAGGAGGGACTGGGTAGGTTAATTTACCACTTCCAAGGAAGAAAGCACTTTAGGATGTGTTGACCAAAATGTACAAAAGAATATCATAAAGTTTCCAAGTTTAAAGATGAAGAGGTTTCTAGATGGCAAAGCTGACAAATTCAATTCAGTTTTTGCTTCTCTATTTCTTTGTCTCAGACCGGGTCTTACGAGACAGCCATGCTTGGATGGATTCTTTATTGACCAGGGTAGTCTCAGACTTGCAGCTAATCTTCTCTTTCTGTGTCCCAAGTGCTGGGATTATAGGCATGAGCCACTGTGCCTTGCAGAAATTTAGTTTTGTTACACATTTACCAAGGACTCACTAATGTGTCCTGATTGCCATCTAGATAAGGGAAGACGTAGGAAGGCCTTCATCTTGGGGCAGTTTTTAAACTCTTGGTAAACCCTTTCAGTCATTAAAACAGCCACAGGGGATCCAGGAAGTGTGTAAGTCTTTGAGAATGAGAAGATTCTTTGTTTATCACTAAGGAAAAATGTATCCCAGCATCATACATATCATAGGTTTTTGATTCACATGTTTGGATTAGGTAGTCCTCTCACGGAGCTGGATGTGATGAATTCAGGGCACTGTCCTTTCCCATCTACACTGAGTAGGACAGTGAGTGTTCCACAGGTATGGCCAAATGCCAGAGAAAGACAAAAGAGGAGAGGTGATTTTGATTACGGTTTTAGAGATTTCAGTGCGCGGTCAGCTGGCTCTTTAGCATTTGGGCATTTAGTGGTAGGGCAGAAGCCAAGCAAGGATGGAGCTCAGTGGCTTCCCTCACAGCAGGCAAGAAGCAGAACCAGAGAGGGAAAGCAACTGGAGTCAGCCTTATCTTTTAAAAACACGCCCCTCTGTGGCTTCCTCTAAAAAAGGCCCCACCCTCAGTCCCACTACTTCTCAATTACGCCATCAAATTATGGATGTATTGAAGAGTTAATCTACTAATAAGGTCAGACAATCAAGATCCAGTCCCTTTTCCAAAACCTCTGTCGGCTAGGGACCAATTATTTCATATATGAACATATATGAAGTCATTTTATGTTCAAATCATCAACAGGGAGATTTTTTAACATCTCTGAATATGGCTATTTCCTTCCTATTTTTTCCTTGTTTTACTAACCCTACTTCTAGGATAAAATAAGCAGTTAATAGAAGGCTGGAGTCAGAATTATGTAAAGAGCATAAACTATGGCTTAGTAGCACATACCTATAATCCCAGCGGTTGGTAGGTAAAGGAGGAGGAACAGAGGTTCAAGGTGATTTTCAGGTTCATAGTAATTTTGAGGCCAGCCTAAGCAACATGAGACTCAGTATCAGCAAGCAGAATGTGGGAGAGATGACTGGACAATGTGGAGCCCAGCTCCAAGGTGCTTTCTACCAACCTTGGAGCTGATGACCCCTCACCCCACCCCCATTACCTTTTCTATCATCTCCAGAGAATGTCAAGACTTTGAGCTGCTTAGTTGCTGGAACTCACACGTGTTTGGGCTTTTCAAAGTATAAGCATCTAGAGCATGAGAACTGAAAAGGGAATTTATTGGCAACCGAGGGGTGAGCTTGTCAAATTCTTAGAAGAAGATCGGGTTTACAACTACTGTTGGGCATTCAAGTACCTGAAAAACTGCAGAACACTTTACAGCTGAGTTGTCATTTTCTCATCAGCTAAATGAGTGTCTATAAAAAATTCAAATCCTATCTTTGCAGACTTGGAGAATGTTCATATAGGAGGAGAACTGTATCTTCCAAGAACATGTGATGGATTTCTTCGAGAATGGCATGGTAGAGGAAAATGAATTGTTGTGTCTGATGTGCTTGAGAACCATGCCTGCACGCTGCTCTCCCAGGGTAGTGTCTACTGAAATGCTCCCTGAGAACAAGCGTTATTATTAGATTATATAATGTGAGATAAAACCAGTCAATAAGCATTTTCCCCCCAACTGAACTCCCCAAGGAAAATACCTGTTTTGAAATTACTCCAAGACCTTCTTTGTAGGAGACTAGGGAAAAAAAAAAACCCACCAATTATAAAACCGACATGCCTGGGGCTGGTGGTGCACGCCCTGTGTAAGCAATGCACTACAGGTCTACAGGGATAAGAAGGTTTGTAGAGAAATGCATGGAGCATGTTGAGGATAAGAGATGCTCTGATGCAGAGACAAGGAGCCGTGATGATAAACAGGAAAATTTAAACCATGTGAACTGCACACAAGAGCCCCGATTTCCAATTTTTAAGAAAAACATTGACTCGGTTGTGCAGTCAAGACAGAATTGGGCCATGGACTCCTTTTCTATTTTTCCAACTGTTATTGCTTTTATTTTCCCATTTAATCCATCTCCAGTCACACAGGTTTTCATCTATTTTTTTCTTAATCTCTTATCATCAGCAGTAATAGATCACCTGCTTTAAAAATATCTTGACCCGAATAAGAAAAACCTCTCTTGAATTAATTACTTCTCAGGGGACAGACAAGGTTCTTCTCTTAATTCAGAGCTAGACTGTCAGGATAAAGGTAGGGGAACCATCTCTCCCACCACCCCCAAAAAACAACTTCTGCTATTTTCTTACTAGTCAATTTATGAGAAAAACGGAAAAAAGTATTGCATTTAAATAGCCATTTTGCCTATAAAGGGTTTATATATAGCTCACAAAACCAAATTCTCCTGTAAGATTGACATTTCAGAAGAGGCCAGGCAGACAGGTGAGCTCAGATCAAAATGGATTTTGCCAGCCTTCCATTTGAAAGGTCAAGGTTGTTGCAGGCTAGTGTTGTGTCTCTGGTCTAAAGCTTCTGACTTCATTTTCAGAGTTCAGGAAAAGTCTGTGAACAAAAAAGGAAGGGAGTTCTTTGCTTGCTCTCTCTGGGATTTCAAATGCCCGCCTTCACGAAAGCAAAAGGACTTCCTGTCCATGGGCTCTATTCTTTTAAAGGTGGCAGAAGGATGTTTAGTTTGTTAACTTAGGGATTCTGGAAGCAATGACACACAAGGAAATTGTTCCTTCCAGTTGATGCTGCTCCAGGCAGCAGTGGTCATTTTTGTCCAGGGCTTCTGTGTTCCTGGCTGAGATAACGCAGCCTCCATCTTCCTCCTCTGTTTACCCCGGGGTTTATTCTTGGAGAGTGCTCAAAGCCAGTCCACACTCTATATACTCCAATTACTGGGACCATATCTGGTTTTTCTCTCTTCAGACACTGTCTACTCTGGCCACAGTGGAATTGCACACAGCCCTTGCCTTTGGCAAACACATGGCCAGTGAGGAAAATTTCTTATAGTGTGTAAATATCCTGACTCTTGAGAAGACGAATCATTTAGGTAAAAATTGTCAAAGAATACCAATTTCAAATAAATACTTCTAGATGTTTCACAGATGAAAAATTTAAAAATAAAACAAACCCCATCTTTCCTCTCGATTTCTTTCTTTATATTGGCATGTAATTTGATTTTCATTGTTATTTATATTTTAACTAACTGTAGAAAAACCCCTATATTGTCCCCAGTTTTCTTGGTGATATTTTTGATTTCCTATAATTATTAATATGTTGTTCATATTAATTCATATGTTGTGTTCTATTGGAAAGCTATGGTACACTTTATTCTGTACTGTGCATACCTGTTACACACAGAGAGACACAAAGGGAAGGTCTGTCTCTTGGACTCAGGCAGAATGTGAGGTAATAGAGTGTTGATAGAGAAAGGGTTCCCAAAACTGAATTGCAGCAATGTTAGATTTTACATGAAGAACCAAGACTAAAGTGCTCTGAGGGCCTCCTCAGTGCTAACAATAGGTAGTAGAATCCACCTTTCATCCTGGTCCAGACAACCCTCAAGTTCTACCCCAGCACCTCCAAGAATCCTTTTCAGACATGAGATGCCCAGAAAATGTCCTCAGCACTATCAGATCGTGCAAAACAAGACCATGCAGTTGAACCCCTTAGCTTCTGAGTATTTGACATTTAACACCCCAAATAGAAGAATATCTTTGACCCATCAGTGCTTCATCTGAACCTGAAAGAAAAATGTTTAGGTTTGTTATTAGACATCTCAATGCCTGGCTCCCTTCCCTGCTCCTAGAGACATATGCCGCCATTGTCAGCTCTGTTTCCTGTGTTTAACCCATGCTCTGTCTCCCTTGATTGGCCCTAATGGAGCTTGACAGTTGTAGAGTTAATCCAAGCTCTGGTCTCCAGGTTTCACCTCAGGAAACAATCAGTCCCCCGAGCTTTGGGGTTTCTTGCAAGGCTATAGTCCCCCAGGGTCCTTTCCCAGCCCAGCTGGGGAGCCTTTTTTATTGTTTGCCAAATGGACACCAATTAAGTCAACTGTTCCCCAATTAGAATTTTGAAGAATTTGTCTTGTTCTCCTGAACTGTGACTCCCAAGCAGGGGTCTGTTTTTGGAATTAGCCACAGAAGGAAAAATAAATAAATAAATAAATAAATAAATAAATAAATAAATAAATAAATGACAGTTCTTTCCTGTAACATGATAGCCATGGGGTTTTCCTCTCAGCCATTCACACATTTTCCATACTGCGTCGCCACTGCTTGGTATCACATGGGTTTGTTGTCTGCATAATCCTTGCACCCAGAGACCATTCAGAGCATAAGGACTCTAGGAAGGACAAGGCTGACCATAGAGGGGCACCCCTGTTATCGGGAAGAAGTGTGAAGCTCCTCTTGCTATCATAAAGAAGAATCTGCTTTGAAGAGAGGAGAGCCCAGTGTTTTGCTTCCTGAAGGAAGTGCACCCCGTTTGGACAGCAGACTCTAAGGCAGATGTGTTCTTGTGATGAAGGATTCTGCACAGCGCGGCATTTCCCAGCACCATTTAGGATGTCAATCACTGGTGTTTGAAATCGCTCAGGCTGTCACAGCTGGGTGACACTGGGACTGTGTTGGGAGTCTTTAGAGAATGGGGACGCTGTTGACATCAGAGCGCATTTGTTTGTGAAACACAGTCAATCACAAATAGTATCTCCATCAAAGAACCCTATTTATTGCTGTATACTTTAAAGCATTTGTTCAGCACGCTCAAATGTGTGCTCACAAAGAACCAGGAAAGGCAGGTGGCTTTCCTCCCCTCTTCTCAAACTTTAACAAGCACAGGAGTCACCTGGGGTCTTATTAAAATGCAGATTTGGGTTCTGCAGGTGTGGCCTGGGCCTGGGATTCTGCGTTTTTTTTTTGTTTGTTTGTTTTTCTATGCTCTGTATTCTATATCAGAGTTTGAAGTAACTGGAGTCTAGATAGCACGGGAGGAAACCTCATATAACACTCAATGGTTTAGGTTCACAAGCACAAACTACAATTTGATCTTAAAGGATGTATGGAATGTATCAGATAATCCATCTCCTTCCCCTGTATTGTTCCTTGCCCCCCCAACAGTGAACACTCATTGTATAGGAATTCATTAATGATTTAGATATTGCATATTAAAATTGACTTCTGATTGTACTTACATTTAGAAACAATGAAGATATGAAATCATTCAAGACGTCACTGACGTCCACACCAAACACAATACCTGTACGGAGTGCCTTGCAGCAGCTCCGGTAGAGTGGGAAGGCTCATGAGTCTTAAATCTTCTGAAAGCCCTAAGGCTAAGTCTGCTTAGCTTTGCCACTAAACTGTAGATTTTTCCACTGTTTATCAGAACAAAGTCAGCACACAGTAAACTGGCTAACCCCACTTAGACTGCTCCAGCCTCAGTTTGGTGAGGGGCACTCTGCACAGATTCACAGGTACGACAGGCATCGTGACCTGTGAGGGTGTCATGCATGACTGGAAGTCATTCTGCGAGCTGATCAAAAGGAAGAAAACAAAATCATGGACTATCATTAGTTCTAAAAAAAAAAAATAAAAGCAACAGATGAACGTGTGCTACATGCCTAGGAGAAGGCCTCACTTGGACAATTAGGCGAAGTCTGAGGAGCTGACTCTCTAGGTAAAGTAAAGTGCTTGCTGTTCAGGCATAAGGATCTGACTAAATTTAATCCCAAGAACCCACAGAAAAATCCAGGCACACTGGTGACTACCTGCAATCAAAGGACTGGGGGGGAATAGAGGAGGATCCTGGATGCTCATCTAACAGAACTTGTGAGCTTTAGGTTAAAGCTTGCCTCAGAATATAAGGCCTAGAGCAATTGAAGAGGACAATTGTGGTAGTTTGAATGTAATTGATCCCCATAATCTCATAGGGAGTGGCTTTGTTGGAGGGGGTATGGCATTGTTGGAGGAACCATGGGGGAGGGTTTTGAGGTTTCCTATACTCAGAATACTGCCCAGTGTCTTGGTTGACTTCCGGTTGCCTGCAAGATGCAGCACTCTCAGCTCCAGTACCACCTCAGCCTGCAAGCCACCCTGCTCCCTGTCATGATGATAATAGACTGGACCTCTGAAACTGTAAGTGAGCCGCCTTGATTAAATGTTTCCTTTATAAGAGCTGCCGTGATCATGGTGTCTTCTTACTGCAGTAGAAACCCTAATTAATACAAGATTTAGCATCTACCTTTGGCTTTCCCCATCTGAATACACATAGGCACACATTCACAAACACAAGCAATGTAGAAGACAGAATCATTTACAGTAGTGATATATTTGTAGTTTTGATTATCAAAGCTAACTGTGCTCTTGCCTGAAACAAATTAGAAAATAATAAAAAGCAAGCGGTTGCCTAAAATCAAATCAATGGAGAACTATTTTAAACAGGATCTCCTGACAAAAGCAACAGAGCATACGAGGTGAGATGGGAACAAAATTTCCAAAGGCTGCACAGAAAATGTGTTCCCAGGAGAAAAAGACTTTCTCAAAAACAAAGAAAAAAAGGTAGCAATGTATCAATGATCCTGGCTGGTTCTAAAGAATGTGTTCTGGACATACTGTACTCCAGTCAGCAGAAGGAATTGGCTTCCTTCTCACAGCTCACCCGCAATCCCGTTAGCCCTCACTCAACAGTCAGATACAATGACGCGAAATTCAGACCTCCATGCTCAGTGTTGGCTGTAGGCCACAGTCAGAAGGAAAAACATAACAGCCCAGTGAAACAAAGCTGACTCAATTTTCTCTGAGTCGTATTGGTTTGGAAAGTGATCAATAAGCCTTGTATAAAAGCAAAATTGACACCTGCCTTTCAGATGGAAAATGGCTGCCGGAGAAGCCATTTCAATCTCTGAGTGGCTGAAACCCGAATAAGGAGACGTGAACATTTCAAGTGATAACATCTTAGGTCTGTGTTTGGAATAATTAAATGCTGGTCATTTCGCAAGCTCCCAAACTTCAGCAATAATAACTTACCCCCTGCTGAGCCGGCAACACTATGCCTTTTCTACTTGCTCTGTTTTGCCTTCCCTTCCCTTCTTTGGCTCCTGTGTCTAACAACCTAATGCAATTTTCTGGGCAGCTTTCCAGACACGATGTTCCTTGCTACTCTTTAGTTTTTAGCCCTATGGAAGTAATGGCACAGCATTACTAAAACACCATAACTTTCTATGGGGAAAAGTAAGAGAACTTTTTTTTTTAATTTAATTTGCCATTAATGGGGCCACTTGGAGAGGCATCCAAAGAACTTACCATTCTTATCCCAGAGAAGCAGGAACATTCCAGGCCTTGGTTGGGCCTTACTTCAAAGTTCTGTTTAGAGAGTATAGATTTCTTCAGCACTATTTTGTTTAAAGGGCCTTACTGCTGTCTCAGTCGCCACCAGGCTCAGAGGTGTAGAAATAAGGCTACAGGCTGTAAAAGGATGTTTCTGGAATGACCCAAAGGAGGACAGATTGAAACATTTACAAGATAGTTTGTTTTTAGGAAACTTCCAGTCCAATTATGCTCCCCCCAAAGACACAAATAATCCAGATAACCTTCAGATAAGCCTGCATGATTTGGGGAACTTCATTTAAAAAAAAAGGAATTAGCAATGTTTTTAGGCTTGGCCTCTCCTGAATAAAAGAACTATTTCAGGGTGAGGCTGCCTAGCCTGGTGGTCTCCAAAAGAAGTCAGTCAAGAGACCTGGGTGTTATGATTCCAACTTCCTTTCCTACTTGATGGGTGGCCTCAGGAACAAACTGAGAGTGGATTCCAGATTTGAGATAGAGAGAAAAAACACTGTGAGATCGGTCTCACTTTTATTGAACCAATTGATTTTCAGAACGTAGCTAAAATGCATTTAGTTTGTAGTCTGGGCTATGATATTGAAGGCTTTGTGTTCAAGCCAGCTGAGGAGTGTTCAGACCATCCCGGGCAGAATCTGCTAACCTCATTACCCTAGAATCACCCTAGTCCCATAGCAGTAATGTTCAATTGTACTTTTACTTTATGTGGGTTATTTAAGATTATGCTGGTTCCTAATATTGGTGGATCTCATTAGTCAATCTTCTATTATTGAAAGTGGATGAAGGCATTTAGTCCTTCTAATTTCTAAAGGAAAAAAATTTAGGATGTACAAGAAAGTGTTTTTGGTTGGAGAATGCAAAAGTCAGCCCTACCACAGAGAAATGCCATGAAGACAAAATAACTCATTAACAGAAGTCATTGTTTGGAGCTTCTTCCTCCTCCTC
>LOEQ01001237.1:196451-219195 GCA_001685075.1 Bramus lutescens
CTTCTTCTTCTTCTTCTTCTTCTTCTTCTTCTTCTCCTCCTCCTCCTTCTTTTTTCCCCTTCTTCTTCTCCACTCCTTCCTTCCTTCCTTTCTTCCCTCCTTCCTTCTTTCCTTCCTTCCTTGCATTTGGTAGATTTATGCACATAGGAATTTGTTCATCTCTTGTAGATTTTTCACTTTGTTCTCCTGCAACTAAAAAATAAAATACAAAAATCCTCAGTGATAGTTTGTTAGCTATCAGCCTCAGCTATAACATCTTCTCTGAGCTTTAATTCTTCCTAATTGAGTCTTCTTTGTTTGTATCTTTGGTAGTTTGGGTAAAGTTTCATCAATAAGATTTTTTTATTTCCTTGTTTTTGTCTTGTTTTGTTGTGTGTGTTGTTTGTATAGATTCTATATCTTATATCTGCTATAACCATTTCATTATGTCCATTCTAGAGTACTTGGATTCAATTTTTTATTTAATTTTTGAGGTCTATATTAGAATGAGCATTTGAAATACATTTACTATTTTTTATTTAAAAAATTCATTTCTCTGTGTGTGTGTGTGTGTGTGTGTGTGTGTGTGAGTATGGAGTGCACATGGAGGCCAGAAGAGGGTATTGAAGTCTCTGGAGCTGATGTTACTGGTGGCTGTGAGCTTTTATGGGTGCTAGAAATCGAACTCCGGTGCACTGGAAGACTAACAAGCACTTCTAAGTGCTAAGTCACTTATCACACACAATTTTATTCTTAATAAGTCAGGTACTCTATTAATAGAGACACTCCATGCTATAGTATTTCCCTGTAGTACTTCCTGCACTGAAACCCACAGTTTTTTTTTTGATGATTTGGGTTTTTTTTGTTATTGTTATTTCAGTAAGTCTTTAAATATTCTTCCCAGTTTCTCAAAGACCCACTGTTCATTCAACTGTATGGCTCAGTCTTGTTGTGTGAGTAAGGTTCTAAAGTCTCTGTTGTATTGACTTTCAATTCCATTCCATTATGATCAGAAATCTTATGGGATAGAATTTCAAGCTTTTTTTTAATTTTTGAGAATTTGTTTTGGCTTCAAAAAAAAAAAAAGAGGAAATTTCACACACTGATCTGAAGATTGTTTGTTCTGTAGTTATTGAGTAGAATGTTTTGTAAAAGCTGGTTAAGGGTCCTTGATCTGTAGTGTAGTTTAATTTTAGTGTGTCTTTGTTGATTTTTCTATATAATCTATTAATTTCTAAGAAAAGAATATTGAAATCACTCACTATTATTGTGCTGTCATCTGTCTCTTTTTTATTTTTTTTATCTGTCTCTTTCTTTAGGTCAAATACTGTTTGTTTTATAAAATTGAGTGCTCTGATATTTGGCACATATAGGTTTATAATACTATCTTCCTGAGGTATTTGTCCCTTGATCCTTATATAGCTAACCTTTGTGGTCTTTGTTGCTGTGTTCCATTAAGACACTGGGGGAGATGGCACATAGACATGGAGTCAACAACATAGACATCAGGGATCAGGTTGAAAAACAAGTTCAGTTTTCTTTAGAAAGGGGGAAAGCCTTATATACCCTCCATCCACCAAGGGAGGGGGAGCAGCAGCTCTGTAGTCATCATCACGGCAGCCTCTGATTGGTCTGGGTCATCTTCTCTTATTACTCAGTTGCAGTGTTTGGGTCTCTGGGCAGATCTAGGTTAGTTCGTGGAGAAATTAATACTTTGCCTGCTCAAGTATTCATACCCGGGCACAGCCAGACTCCTTTTGTCTGATCATGTCTTCTCCACAGTCTTTTCTTGCCTTTTGCCTTAAAATACATTTTGCTAGATCCCAATGTAGATCCTCCTACTTTCATTACTATCTCATATACTTCAGACATCATGTGCCATTTTTCATTTTTATTTAACAGGTATCTTTTCTGGTAAAAGTTTATTGAGGGCCACTTATTGTGGGCTTTGGATTTTCTGGTCAATCTAGCCCTTTATACCTTTTAATTGGATATATTTCTCCATTTATATTATTTTCATTATTAAGATACTGACTTCAATGCTTTTCGCTTTGTTGATTATTATATAGATTGTTTCAATACTCTTGATTCTTTTGCCCTCCCTTTTTCATATTGTGGTTTGATGGCTTTAGTATTGATATTTTGTTTCCCTTATGTATATCTGTTCTTCGAGTGGCATGCAAACTTTAAATTCCCTTGCTATTATTATAGCTTTCTTTTTTCACTTCTGAAGATCTTCAAGCATCTTTTCTGGATATGGTACTGTGGTCATAAATTCTCTCAATTTTTCTTTCTCTTGGAAGTCTTTTCCTTTATCACTGAAGAATTAATAACCCTGCAGGGGTTTAGAAGAATAAATAACCTTGCAAGGTATAGTAATTTGAGATGGTGACTGTTTTCTTTTAGGCCTTGAAGGGCATGTTTCTTGGCGCTCCCAGGGTTTCTGCTGAGAAATATGCTATCAGTGCCACATAAATATGACTTGGCATCTTTCTTATTCACATTTTAATAATTTTGAAGTTTTAACTCTATAATCATTTATAGTGAAGACCTTTTCTTATATCCATTTCTACTTCTTGTGCCCCAGTCACAGATGTCCATCTCTGTCTTGAGATCAGGGATACTTTCTGTCCTTATTTCATTGAAAAGTTTTTCTGCGCATTCACTATATTTATACCCTCACTTTTGAGTATTCCAACGATCATTAGATGCTGTATCGACATCCCAAATAACTTCTCCATCCTTTATTTTCCTTCTTTTTTGCTGCCTAAATTTAATATTTCAAAACACTCTTGTTTAGGATCAGCTGTTTTTTCCAATTTAGTCTGTAGTTCAAGCTATTGGTTAAAATTTTAATTTCACATATTCAGGTCTTCAATTCTCTGATGTCTCCCTTGCTTATTTTTAAAAGTTCTATTTATTTGAGAAAATTTCCTAATTTCATTAAGATGTTTATTATTAGTAGTAGCTCATTTCTCATTGACCTTTAAAAAAATCAACCTTTCAAATTCTATGTCAGACATTTTATTTGTTTTGATTATTTTGGAATCTATTATCAGAATTGTTGTTCTTTAAAAATATTGTTTCTAATTTTCTCATATTTCTTTTGTTTTACCATTCAGATATGCATGTCTTATGTATTGTCCTTTCTACTGGTTTTATAGGATGGTCTTTATAGTACATGGGTCTTTCCTGAAGATGTATCTTGGGTACCAGTTTTTAATAATGTTGGGTCTTTTGCTTTGTTTTGTTTTTAATGATTTACTTATTCTTATTTTATGTGCATTGACATTTTGCCTGCATGTATGACTATATTAGGGTGTCGGGACCCCTGAAACTGTAGTTGCAGATAGTTGTGAGCTACCACATGGGTGCTGGGTCCTCTGGAAGAGCAGCCATTGCTCTTAACCACTGAGCCATCTCTCCAGCCCTGCACTGTTGGTTTTATTTCCATCTTGGCACTGTCATGTTGTGTCCCTGTGCCTTCTTTGCTAGTGATTGAATTTGAGCACAGTGTATTTTGTGTCAAAGCCAAAGTGACCACTGCCAATGAGGAGGTTGAAAGAGTGGAGAGGCCCTAGTAGATCAAGCAATGGAGGCAAAGACATCAGCACATGTGGGGTAAATTCTGTGTGGTGGAACTCCCAGTGGGAGTGATGGCTCCTAATACGTGATGAAGGTGTCCTGTTGACAGTGTTGATGTTTTCCGGCTACCTATACAGGTCTCTGGCATATGTGACCCTGTGATACTGAGGGAGTTGAGGAACCTGTCTGCTAACCTTTCAGTGTTTCTGGTCCAGGAGCTTGGGAGGAAGAGGTAACGGGAGCCACAGCAGTCCCTCTGTGATGTTCACTTGTAATCTTGTCAATAAGACATAGTCAAAATGGAGTAGGATGGCCATCTCTGAGAACCATGTAGGGGTGATGACAGTGAGAGTGGTATTACTTTTTTCTGTTGCTTCTGTGAGCATGTGTCCCAGGAGAGGGGCTGCTGCTTGGCCTTCCAACCATGCACCCCACCCCTGGAGATAAGGCTATCAGCCCCTCCCCCCATTCTCTCCGCTCTACTGTTTGTTAGAAAGAAAAATGAGAGTCAGTGACAAACTCAAGTAAAATTTGTCTTTGTGTCTCCTTGCTAATATACAGTCAGGGAAAGTGAACAAGACTGACAAGCAGACATATCTGGGCAATTTCTCTTAAGAACTCCATGAGCTGTGTGTCCCAGGAGTGCGAAAACAGCTGGAGCCAGATGTTGACCCAGGTCTCCTCAGCAAGCCCTGTGGGAAGGGCAGCAATGAAACCACAAAGTTCTTTTTCCTAACTTTGTAGTGCTATATACAAGATCAGCAGAAGAGGAAGGGAGGGAGGAAGAAATAAGGCAGTAACTCTCGAGTGTGAATTCACAAGCCAGTCACTGTGCCTCTCAGCTCTGAAAGCTGCCTCCCTCATCGCTCAGTTCTCGGTGCCTCTTACCACTGTTCCTGGACACTTGTCTCCTACAGTGCAAGGTACTCTAGGTTAGGAATATAAGCTATAGTAACTCTAGCTGGAACATGTTGGCTCCATTGAGTCAGTGGAGTGAAGTGTCTCCAAACCAGAGATGGGAATATGCAAGTGTTGCTGATGTCCAGAACAGTCCAAATTCAGACAATAGATCACTTCTCCATATGGCTCCTGGCTGCAGCACTCTGTGGATTCACTGGGAGATGATGGGACAGCCTTTTCCAAAGCCATGCTTTTGTTCAGATTTTAGGATACTCAATGAAGTGACTGTAAGCCTATAAGACTTGTGCAAATTTCCAGTAGCTAGGATTGCCAGTGTCCCTTTTGAGGACATTTCCAGGACTTTCTTCTGCTCTAATCCCTGCAGCAGAGACTCTCCATTCCTAACTTGTAGAACTGAATGTCAGATTCTGGACTATTTCGTCTCTGAATTGTATAAGGGTTTTCTATTTTGTCTTACTATTTTCTTAAGGTCACTCAACTTCAAAACGCCTCTTTGATTCATACTATGGTGGAACAGAAGACTACTCGGTACTTTGATTTTATTGTCTTGAAAAATCCTTCTTCAGTCTCTTTTAGTATGAAACTTCCTGTGTCTTTGGGTACTGTAGATATAGGGAAATATAACTTTCAGTGCGTTGACTGCAAGCAAAAAAAAAAAAAAATCCAAACCAAGGGATGGGTGCAACATGGAATCCCAGGATAGCATATGGAATTTAGGGATGTGGTGAGTGTTCCCTAAGAATTTCCCCTTGGACTACCCGGCAGTGTAAAATTGAAATGACCTCAGGTATTTTCCAGGCAGCTCATGCAGAGTTGGTTCCTATACGTCTTGGAATTGTTCCTTTAAGAAACAAAGTGTTAGCCAGAGGTGATGGTGTATGACTTTAATCCCAGCGCTTGGGAGGCAGAGTCAGGGGAATCTCTGAATTCAAGGGCAGCCTGGTTTACAGAGCATGTTGCAAAACAGCCAGGGCGACACAGAAAAACGTTGTCTCAAAAAAAAAGCCTCGTGTTGAGGATCCCTCAGCTTTTTTTCTTCTTTGTGTGTCTTGAGTCCTCACAAAGAAAAACACTGGAATGTCCTCCCTACCTGGAGGCATTGCTATAACAGCACTATAGCTACACCAAGTATTTTCTGTTCACTCTAGAGACATCTTAGTTTATTTTCCTGCAGTTTTTGTAGTTTAATGGTGCTTTGAAATTGGCATTATTTCCTAACAGCATTTTTAAAAAGAGCCTAATTAAATCCATTTGAGTTAAAGGAAGCTCTTCAGAGCCCCCTGCTCAACGACTCAGTAATCATCTGTACAGTGGATGGAGACCACTCCTCAATGGGCATCCTTTCTCAGTGAGCCAGTGCCCACTTGGCATCTTTCTAGAACTTCCTGAGTTGGTAAGTTGCCAGCAACAGGGGGAATCAACTTGCACCCAGATGTTTTCCCAAGAGGCACCACAAAGCACTGTTTGTATATAGACTCTATTACCAAGCATGCTTCGCATGCCCAAGGATGACTTTTCCAGGCATACAACCAAACTATACTTTTACTGCAGAGGAAAACCAGTCCCAAGCTAATCAAGAAGAGGGACTGACAAAGAGAGCTCTAAAATGTGTCATCTGGGTGCACATCCCATGTCAGACCATTTTTGTGCACGCCTATGGAGGATGATCTTGGAAGTCTCAAATGTTAGACCTCCTTGGAGCTGAGTACAAAGATGCCTTCTTGAACATCCATGATGTACCTTGTCTTTTTTAAATTTATTTTTTTATTATTATTATTAAAAATTTCCACCTCCTGCCCNTCCCTGCCCTGTGGGAAGACCAAGGTCCTCCCCCCTCCATCGAGGTCTAGTAAGGTGAGCATTCAAACAGACTAGGCTCCTACACAGCCTGCGAAGGACATCCTACTTTGTCTGTGGTAGTGTGAAACTTGTGGTCCTTGTATTGGATTTTAGCATTTATCTTATGCTAAGAAGGGTAGAAAGTAAAATTTAGGATGCCTGATTCAATTTGAATTTAAGATTTTAAAAAATTAGTAATATTTAGCACAGTCACATTCAAATGGAACTCTGGTGGTAGTTTTTTTTTTGTTTTTTGATTGCTGTTATACACAATGCTTGAGGAAGCAACTTAAAAAGAGAAAATGTTTATGCTGGTTCACAGTTCTAGAGGATTGAGCCCGGGTGTACTGGTGTTGCCGTTCCTGGGGTATGGTCAGATGGAGGACCATGGTGCCGTTCCTGGGGTATGGTCAGATGGAGGACCATGGTTCCGTTCCTGGGGTATGGTCAGATGGAGGACCATGGTGCCGTTCCTGGGGTATGGTCAGATGGAGGACCATGGTGCTGTTCCTGGGGTATGATCAGATAGAGGACCATGGTGGGGAACACTGAGGGAACAGAGCTGCTCTTATCATGGTAACTAGAATAGAGACAGAGGAGAGAGCAGTGACATCACACCCTCCAAGGACATAACCCAGAGGACTCTTTCCCCAGTTATGCCACCACCTAGCTTCTATTGCATCTGTGTAATGCCATGAAACTTTGAATCCATTAGTGGAAATCATTTCTTAACCAGACCAGAGCTCTCATGATACAGTCGCTTCTCAGAAGAGCCATCAACTGTTGCTACGGTGCTTAGGTTGTCAGCCTCTCAGAGACCACTGGCTGTCCAAACTATAATCTCACAAAAAGTTATTCATTTGTGTCTCAGAAATCAAAACTTAACTGAATGAGCAGTGTTTTTATTAGGTACATTTGGAACTTGGGATTAAACTACAGAGCAGAGAGTCTTTCTAGACATCAAGAGCAATTGTCCTGTTGGTCACATTTATATTAAACAAGAGGTGAGCCACGAGAATGGCAATGTTGAAACACTGATGTGTGTCTGCCCCCAGGCTTGATCTTTCACCCTGTGTGCTGTTTGCTCCTTATGCTTAATAGTTGGGGGCTTGTAATAACTTAGGACAGTGTTTATTTTCCTCTCATATAAGGAGCATTCAGCTGTGATGGTAAGACTCTCTGATGATGAGCTACCAAGAAAACTATTGTAAAAAAAAAAAGTCACTAAAGATAACATGTCCTAAAGTAAAAAAAAAAAATGGAATTAGGCACATCTTTAAGTGTGATATATCCCGTTGGCTGTCTCTGAGGCTGAGTTTGCTCCTTTATAAACACACTGTTCTCATCATCGGTACTGTTGAATGACAAGAGGCATCTCTAGAAATACTGTACTCAGGGTGGTAGATGTTCAGGGTCCTATAAGAGCTGCTCTCAGGCTGGAGAGATGGCTCAGTGGTTAAGCACTGACAGCTCTTGCAGAGGACCCAGGTTTGGCTTCCAGCACCCACATGGTGACTCACAGTTGTCTGTAACTCCAGTCTCAAGAGGGTATGAGTTCTCTTCTGGTCTCCACAGGCACTGCACACTCTTGGTGCACAGGTGTACGTGCAGGTGAAACACCCACATATAAAATAAGTGGTTAAAAGAAAAGGAACTACTCTAGTCTTTGTTCTGATGGTAAGAAGATGGTAAGTTCTTCTCATCTCTCATCTCTAGAGGAAAACCATTCCCCAGTGTTTTCCATTGCTAAATGCACACAAGTGACTGGGCATCCAAAAACATCCTGCAGGCCCAATGCCAGCTGAACTGAACCTTTAGTGTTGGAAGAAAAATAGGGTGGAGGACGGGGAAATATGTCTTTCCAGGGAAGATTCATTTCAATGAGTATAACTTATGTGGTCCATGGGAACTGAATCCAGGAGCTGGAGTCCAAGGTATTTAACCTGGGTGTCTGGGAGATAAAGATGAAAAGATGTAGCCCAAAGCCTTCACCAAAGACAGCACCCAATCTCAGGCTACATACTTGTGAGAACTAATCTCCTTTTCACCCTGGCATGTGTTGTTTAACTAAGTTAGTGATGTGACATTCAAAGCACGGATTGCTGATTTTGTTCAGTCTCGAACGCTTTCACAAAACACCGGAGATGATGTAACTAAAGGGAAGGATAATGGTGGCTCACAGTTTTGGATTCTTCAATCAATGGTCATTTTGCTCTGTAGCTTTGGGTCTGTGACGGTTTGGTAAATAGCGTGAGCCCTTTCCACTGCATGACAGCTGGGGAAGGAGAGAGAAAAGAACTAAGTAGCCCTTTATCACCCAAGGCAATAGCTTCTCTCCTGCAGGGTCCCACCTCTCAGGGGTTCTACCATCCATTAGTCACAGCTGATGGTCTGGAGGCTGAGGTTTTAATACCTGGATCTTTAAGAATCCTCCACATCTAAACTGCCGCAATAATGGTGGCATGATACTGGCAAATAATCCCAGGGGTTCCTCCTCTAACCTCAGTGGGGAAGGCACAAGGGCCATGTCACTGCATCATGCCAGCAGGAGGAAAGAGCTCTGCCTAAGCTTTGAGTTTTCTCATCCCTAGCCAACTTGAATTACACAGGACCTCTCCAGAGAAACCCTTGCCTTCTGAGCTCAGTAGAGCAAAAGAGCACATATCAGCTTTGCCCTCTTTTACCTAAGGGCAAGCTGAAAGAAATTAATCCAAACTTGTGTTTAACTTCCTATGCAAATGGCTCAAAGGCTAAGTACCATTTCCCTACTTTAGCCAGGTCTTGGAGCATCCCCAGCACAATATGAAATTTGCTTGTGAAGTAAAGACAAACACATGCTTGACAGACATGGCATAAATAATCAATCCTCAGTATATTTATATAGAAGCCAGGTGCAGCACATGGTTGATTGCTTCGACCTTTATTTCTTTGCTTTTCCAAGAAATTCTGATATATGTAGTAGAGTGGATTGACATCATTTGGGAATATCTCTCACATGTATCTTGAAAAATAATCCACCCCAAATCAAGACCAGGGAATGTGGAAGGAAACCAGAACCCAAATCTAAAACGAAACATCTTTAGAGCTAAGCAAAAGCGGACACCTCATAACCCTTATTTTGATCAGTTTCCCAAACTTTCCCAGAGCATGTATCATATTCCAGTTTAAGGCAGAAAGTCTTGTATAAGGGTTGGAAATAGTTTATGGGATAAATTTATTGGTGAGGTTTCCAGTCTCAATATGCAATCCCCAGGAATAAAAATATCCCAAGATCCATTCAAATGTTCTCAATAAAGTACAGGTAAGGCCAAGTTTCACAGAAAATAGTGTGCCATACATTTTGTTGATGATACATCTTCACAGCAATATGGTACTCCACTTATTAATTCTATTTCCTACAGATGGTTTGATTATGTGTGCTTAATTTTATTGCTTAACTTAGCATATTGGAAGCTGTGTACTAAAAATGCAGGATATCATTACATAGGAAGCAAAGACGGTGCAACACTGTAGGAGAGCCTGCCCAGTGTAAATCTATCCTGCAAGAATCCGAGGGAATCTCTTTAAAGCCTCGAAGTTTGTGTGTTTCCTGAGTTGCGATGAAGTAGGGCATGTAAGGGAGAATAAGATACCAATAAATGAGGCCATAATTTGCAACTGCAATTACAGTGATCTGATTTTTCCCACAATAATTGCCACATGTTGACTGTGCAGATGTCCAAACACATGGGAGCATTTCTCTCTCCATGAGACAAATGAAGGTTTCCACTTTGTTTGGTAAATGTGTCATGATTTATCACTTAGTCATGTGCCATCCATTAGGGTGTTTATAAAATATGTTTTTCTGCACTCTGGTTATGGAGTTTTGTTATTTCAACAACATTGCAGTGATGAAACCAATGTTCTGTAGATTCAGATTTACACAAATACTAAGGCTGGACCATGGCAGGAGTTCAATTGTTAGAACCAAGAAATCCCTGTGTGCACACATGGCAGCCAGACCTCTCCTTCTCAGTATCCAGGCAAATGGTGGGCAGGTGGGAAGACCTTGTCCAGAAAGACTGGAAAGTCACAGGTTCTTTCTTTGCGTTGGACAACGCAGCAGTGAAGGCTTCTAAGATGCAATGGCTTTGGCAATCTGTATCCCTAATGGGAATCCACATATGTACATGTAAACATAGAGATGTTCTGAAAAGACAAAGAAAACACATGAAAGACAAGGCTAGAGAGGCAATGTCTGGTACCTCTATTGATGATATAACACACTTCAGGATGACATGGTCCTACAGCTGGACCAACAGTGAGACAACACTTACCCGTCAGAACACAATTCATGAGGCTGGTGAATGGGTAGGAACACTTCGTAAGCCAAGTGGGAGGAGTTAAGTTCAACCCTCCCAGTGCCCACTTAAACAAAGCATAGGCACGTGTGGCCTTAACCTTGGTAGATCTTAGGAACTCATTGGCATGCAAGCCTATCTGAAACAGTGAACTTGAAGTACAGTGAGAGACCCCATCTCAAGCAAATAAAGCAAAGAGAAATAGAGGAAGACATCTGGCTTCTGTATGTGCATACAGAAGGCCACATGTGTGCACACATTTCCTCACACGTATATAAAAAAGAGAATAGAATAGAAGCTGTTTGACACTTCCCCCTTTTTACTTTTGAATCTTACAACATAGCGACACTTCACTTCCTTTTTCCAAAATTTTATTTTATANTATGGATGGATGTTTTCCCTGCATGTGTGTCTGTATATTATCTTGCATGCCTAGGGCCAGAATAATCCAGAAGAGGGCACCCAATACTGTGGAACTGGCTGTGAGCTTCCACGTGAATGCTGGGAATAGAACCAGGGTCCTCTGGAAGTCTAGTCAGTGCACTTAGCTGCCCATTTTCTAATTTGATGCTTTATGGCCTTTCCAAAATGTGTTCAACACACAGAAACTATGTTTTTACTTGAACTAAATGCAATTGCAGTCATTGATTATGAAGATGTCGATGTAAGGTTGTAGAGTCAGCAGTTAGAAAAGTTGCAAACAACCAGCATGCGAGAAGGCTTTAAATTTTCTCATCTGTACAGAGAAGCTCAATGCTCCAAGAACAGGCAGTGATGGGTCTAGAACACTTTCATTCTGGGCATTATCCTAGAAGTGTGTCATTTCAGAGAAGTGGAGTGGTTTTTGTTTTCATTTATTAATTTGTGTGGAGGGATAATTTTTCTAGAGTAAGGGATAGGAGTACCATTTTGTATTATTGCAAAATAGTTTCCAGTGTGAATAGTTTTTTTTTTCAATCCAGGCTATGAAGCCCACAGAGGTGGTAGATTTTTTTCGGGTATTTTTTATAACTCTCCATCATGGTACTTGATGTGTAGTTTATACGCTCATATCATATATCTGTGGCATGTGCATTATCAATTTTATTAAGCACTATTTGAGCACCATTTAGCACAGTACTTTGAGTAAGGTATTATACTTGTCAAAGAGATGGAAGATTGAGATTCCTTGGGCCAGTGATGAAGTGCTTTGACATACTGGAAATCCTTGATGGCGGATTTGTATGAACAGTTGTGAGCCATGGCCTAGAAATATTTAGGCTCTTGCCCAAGACTGACCAGAATTTACTTTAAATGGCATGGCATGTACCATCTCACAGATCTTTGGCTGCAGTGAGGACAAGTACAAGGTTGTGCTATGGTCTTGGACCCTGTGTTTACTAAGGAGTCAGAAAGTCTACAGAAGGCTCAGAGCTAATGGCAAACACCAAGGGCCTGTGACAGCTTCTCAAACTCAGAACCACCTCCTGCAGGACCGACTTAAAGTCTGGTTTTGTCTCATTTGTACATTCTCCTGCTGCATACATACATATGTATGTATTACATACATATATTCTCATATATGTGTGTGTGTGTGTGTGTGTTCTTTTCCTCTATTCTATATTTCTTTTCTGTGAAGAAAACTTTTTTAAGACAATTGCTCAATAATCAGCTGAGGGGAAAAGCGTGCCTGGGTGTCCTTCATGTAAACACACACCCCTCTTTCCTATGATGCCCCCACAGTGTATGGCTATCTTAGACGATAACGGGAGGTTCTTTACTAAATTCCATTTTAAAAATTAGTTAATTGATACGTGCATATGTGAGTGGGCACACGTGTGCCACATCGCACCTGTGGAGGTAAGAGGACACCCTGTGGGGGTTGTTTCTCCCTTCTGTCATGTAGGTCCTCAGTGTAAAACTCAGGGTAAAACATCGTGGTGGCAGGCATATTCTCTAGTTGAGTCAACTCACCCACTGGACCTGGTAATGAGGCATCCTTGTTTGAATGATAGAAGATCTCTTTCCAAAGTGGAATCTTTGATTCTTTTTATCTCCTCTTTAGAGTATCACTACCCTTGGGGACATGGAGAATGATGATTAAAGCCTTCAAGTTTGAGGAGAAAATGAGAAATTCTGTTGAATTTTCTGATCAGATTCATTCATTAGCAAAGTTTTGAGAGAAAGGTAATCACAGATCTACTCAAAGAATTTATACGTTCTTTTGGACGTGTAAAAGAGGAATATATTCTAGATGTAGAATGCCAAGCATGAAACAAGAAAAACCAGGGCTGGAAAGACAGCTTAGCAGTTAAGAGCACTGGCTGCCTTTCCAGAAGACCTGGGTTCAATTCCCAGTACCCACATGGCAGCTCACAACTGTCTGTAACTCCAGTTCCAGGATAGCTAACACTCTCACGCAGACATATATACAGCCAAGCAAAAAGGCACATAAAAAGTGAATAGTTCTAAAGCAGAAAAAGACAAAAGAAAAATCCAGTGCTATCTTAACATTGTCATCTCAGACGCTAACATCTCTTAGTGTCAACAACATCAGTTCAAGAGATTGATAAGGACTATATAATTTAACTTTCACAAATTTCATAACTTATTCTATGTAGGGCTTTTTATCAACCAAGAGATTCTATGTTTATGCTTTGGTACCATGTATATGCATTTTATTACACTGAATATGTTAAAGAATAAAGTAATTACAGTGTATTACTTGGACAATTAGCCATGTTGCTTCTTAAATTAAAATACACATAAAATCTCCATGGAAGCCATGAAGGTAACTCTCTTGGTTTATTTCTATTTACATGGCAAGCCTTGGTGCAAACAGATGTGGGTGTAGTGTGGATGGTACAAGGCCATGGCTCTCAAAGAATGGAAAGAAATCCAGTCAACAGCTCCACATAAAGTCTAGCCTCTCAGCTCTGAGGCCTGAAGCCTACACAATCACACCAGCCTGGGAAGACCCTAAGAAGTAATGCCAAGGAGGCCTGAGGAAGGACAATGTTCCTTAGGAGACTGAGGCCTGAGATCATAACAGTTTCTGGCTGGAGGAAGAGCAAACTTAGGTGCCTGTTCTCCAGGTTAACTGAATGAAGAAAAAGCCAGCTACACAGATCTTAATTCTTTAAAATTTAAAAGCTAATTTTGTGTCTTCTAGTCAATTTCCTGCACAGGAAGGAAGGATTTATTAACTGCCTCTGATATTAAATGGAGTGCTAATGGTTAAGTACAACAGTTCAACAGGTGCCAAGGAGAGCTATAGTGGCATTGTATCAATATTAATCACAGCACCTTGCAAATGCATTTGTAGTGAGAGAGCATTTTCCCTCTGCCCCACTGAGTCGAAGCGTCTGTTTTACTCCAGAGAATAAAGTGGCTATTATGTCTTCTTGTGAAAAGCAGAATGCTAGGCAGGCCTGTTTGTATATTCATCCTATGAAAAATGCCATGGCACACTTCTAAGTAACAAGGAATGTGTGAGCATAATTGTGTACCTGGAACCATAATGGTAAAAGCACTAGGGGTACTGAGTCAGACTTAGGAAGAAATTTCCAGATTAAATCTGTAAGCCCTGCATCTTTATATAAAAGGCACTTAGATGGACCCAAGAATTTGAAGTCAATGGTGCTGTAACAAAAGATGAACGGTGTCTCTTCCGCATACCACATTCCATTTTTGTTCCTCAGCTTTTCCCTAGAACCTTCCTCTAATCCAGTTGTTAATAAGAACCAAACACATAGAGCTGCAAGATTTGTGAGCTTATGGGCAAATAAAAGCCGACAGTTAGTGTCTCTCTCAATGAACTTTTGTAGATGAAATTATGCATTATGTGAATCTGATGCCACAGGGAAGAACAAAAGGGAAGCCTCTTCCACAATGACCTTTATTTTGAGACCACATAGCCAGGCCACAGCTAATTTTTTCGAAAGAAAATTCTTTTCAAATAACCCACACTGCACCCTACTCCTGATCATTTTCCTAGAGAGTCTCTTAATCTCATGATGTCCTGGTAAATAGAAAGAGACATAAGCTCAGGTGGAAAGCACCAAGCATTGAGTCATCCTGTGCTCTTCCAGATTTAGGATTAGGCAAGAGATGATCAAACGGTGACTCTCTGTTCTTCTGACTTCCTTTACAGATCGGGATTGCTCCCCAACTCTGTTTTCAACAGTTGATTCTTTCTGCCTTGTTTTTAGGGAGTAAGAAGGGAACACAATGGTCGGAAACATAATACTGTGAAATCTAAAACTTACTGGAAGATTAGGAAGGTCGCAGTGCAAATGACTAAAGAAGTGAAGACCTACTATGGTCTATGCTCACATTTTGTCTGTGGAAGCCATGTTTTGAAAACACAGACACTTAGGATGGTTGGGGAAGACAAAATTCTGAAAAGTTTTAAAGCTGCCACCTTGTGCCTCCCTAACAGATTATTGACAATTCTTCCCCAGACAAAATGCTTGTATAAGCTCAGACATTAATATAAAAAATATTTTAACATTCTATTAGAGTAATGCAAACCACCCCAGAGGGAATGAAACACAAATTCATAAACAGATAGTCAAACAGAATGCAGTGGGCACAGTGAACATCTTCTTATGAATGTCTCTTACAAATGATCTTACTTCCTTGCAGGGGTGTTCGTGTGTGTGTGTGTGTGTGTGTGTGNTCTCTCTCTCTCTCTGTGTGTGTGTGTGTGTGTGTGTGTGTGTGTGTGTGTGTTGTAACATAATGAGTTGGAAAATTCAATTGCAATGTGTTTGAATGAAATACAAGAAAAGTGACAGAGTCCTTGTCTAATAGCTGTGAAAGCCTGGAATCAATCTCTACCACTAGAAAACAATAATATAGTAATATAAGTTAGGTGAATAATTTCTAATTTGTATTGGATATGAAAGCTTAACTTGAGCTACATACTTTTAACTGCCTTATAGATTAAAATATACCTTTTCGAAGCAAAATTTTCCTGTGTATCCTCCATAGTAGTAGTTTCTTTATATATTTCTAAACAAATCATTAAATCCAATAATAAAACCTTAGTCTCAGAACATAATACACAGTCCAGAGTTCACTTTCCTTCTTATAAAAACTAATTTCAAGCACTAACAACAACAGAGTTTCCCTTTGTAAATCACTGGTTTTAGTACCTGTGCAATTGGAGTATTGTTCAGAAAGTCCTTCCCTATGCCAATGAGTTTAAAGTTCTCTACTTTCTTCTCTATTGACTCTTATGTTGAGGTCCTTGATTTTCTTGTAGTTGAGTTTTGCACAGGGTGAGAGATATGGATCTAGTTTCATGTTTCTACATACAGCCATGCCTTTTGGCCAGCACCAGTTGCTGAAGATGCTGTTCTTTTATCCATTGTGCATTGGTGATCATTTTGCAAAACAAAATCAGATGACTCTAAGAGAAGGTCTTTTACACATCACACAATTCTGTCCCACTGATCTGAGACCTCATGAAACTAAGAACCATCTGAACAGCAAAGGATATGATCATTTGAGTGAAGAGGCAGCCTACAGAATTGGCAAAAAAATCTTTTCCAGCTATACATCTACAGAGGGCTAGAATCTAAAACAAACAAAGTAATGAAAAAAACACTCAAAAACCTAAATATTAAAAAAGAAGAAACTCAAATTTTAAAGAGGAGATAGAAATTACCTGGGAAGCTGCTTAAATGAAATAAAAATGCCCAAGAAACATTTTTTAAAAATATTCAATGTCTTCGACTTTCCGGAAAAAGCAAAATGGAATGACATTGAGATTTCATTCTACCTCAGTCAGAATAACTAAGGTCATGAAAACCACAACACTCAGAAAACACATGATATCATATGCTGGAATGGATGAAGGAAAATGGGAGCATCTCACTGCTGGTAGGATTGTAAGTTGGTGTAGTCATTACAGAAATTGGTATGGAGTTTACTCATAAAGCTAGAAATAGATATATCACATAGTCCAGCTGCAGCACTCTTAAGTGTGTGCCCAAAGGATTCTGTATACTACTATAGAGATACTCACTAGTCCCTGTTCATTGCTGCCATTGTCACAAATCATATGAAATAGCTTAGATGCCTATCAAGTGATAAATGGATAATAAAAATATGATACATTTGCACACTGGAGTGTTTTTCATCTGTTAAGAAAAGCTAAGTCAGGAAATTTGTAGGTAAACTGTTGAAACTTTTATGTGAGGTGACTCAACCCAGAAAGACAAAAGTTACATGCTTTCTTTCATTGGCATTTCACTTAGAATACCCACTGCAACCAGGAAAATTAGTAAGAACACAGTGGTATAATAATTAAAGGGAAATAATCAAACCTGAGTTTTAAAGTGGGATGGAGGGTGACAGTGCGTAGAAGAGGGAATATTACACTTATCAATAAAATGCAAAAAAGATGTTTTGAAAAATTCTTATGGAAAACTATCCTACAGCATCTTTCTAACTACCCCCTCTGTCTCTGTCTCTTTCTATCTTTTCTCTTTTTTGAAGCTACTACAAACTGATAAATGAAAATCCCAGTGACAAGAATGTGTGGCTTCTTTTAAGTTGTTGGCCAGTGAGGTACTATAGACCTCTCAACACTACAGACTTTGCCAAGGCTATTTGTTTTCTTATAGAACATGTCTGTAAGACCCTATTGCAGCTGACACCGCAAACCTGAGTCATAGCACACAGTAGAATAAAGTTGGTACCCATCTAGAAGCATCATCCCTATTTGGCCAGCTTTCACAGTGCTGGAAGGTACTACGCATGCTACCAGAGGATAAAAATAACCAGCAATCATACTCAGCAGTGAACCCTCTAACCTACAACAATGGCTGGCCTGAGAAGAGAAGCCTACTAGTGCAAAGTGACATGAACCCTATGAAAATACCCAACCACTTTCTGGTTTTATTGAAAGCTTATTCCACAAGATGAAATCCATATCTGGACTCATTCTTTAGCTAAGAACCTGTGGCTAGAGATATCAGAGGCTCTAGAAGAGAATCTACTATGATTTTTCTGCTAAAAATTATCGTTATACCCATAGATCAAATTCATCTCTCAGTCTTCATGTGAGAAGCTTCTATTTGCATAGATAGTAATTAACACAGAGCTCCACAACTAACCAAAGTAGTGAAAATAGGAGACCACAGAATTCTCAGCCCTAAGTGATGCATCTTATATTATTATGCACCATTTCCCCAAGACCCAGGAATAATAATATTAAAAAAAACAGTGTAGAAAGAGTGTAAGGGTCAGAGGTGGTAGATGACATGGGAATGGTGTATTCCAGACATAGCAGGGCAGGGCACCTATGAATTTACAGAGGTTGTGGCAGCAAGCACAAGACCTACACAAACTCATGACAGGCTATATTCCAAAATGGCAAGAGAAGGTAGGCACAAAACCAAATCCCAGTGAAGATCTAGTTGCAATTGATGACTTCTGAAAAGACAGTTTTTTCTAAAGTAGCCCTGCTAAGTTGATCATGCTTCAGAGGAAGACCATGCATCAATAGTGTGTGTATGGGCAACACAAATTCTCTTACTGGGCAAAGTACAAAAGAGGGTACCAAGTGGGATGGGAAAGGGAGGGAGAGCAGATATGCCTTGAAATGGGGACGGGAGTGGGTAGGTGAGTACAAAATTCTCAAAGAACTAAATAAAATAAAACAAAGGAGGAGCCAAGCAGAAAGTTGCACACATTCATACCAAAATAATTGTTAGTACTTAGAGAAATTTAAAAAGTTGAAGTGAAAAAAATAGAAAACTTGCAATAGAAGAAGTTCAATCAAGTATGGGTGGTGTGGGAGGTCCTTCTGTCTATGTGTTGCTTTTATTGGTTAATGAATAAAGACACTGTCTGGGGCCTGTGCAGGGAATAGAGGTAGGTGGGGAAAAATGAACTCAATGTTGGAAGAAAGAAGGGTGGAGTCAGAGAGACGCCATGGAGCTACCATCAGAGTCAGACATGCCAAAACTTTGCTGGTAAGCCACTGCCATGTGGCAACATACAGATTAATGGAGATGGATTAAATCAAAATGTAAGAGCTAGCCGATAAGAAGCTAGACCTAATAGGCCAAGCAGTGATTTAATGAATACAGTGCCTTTGTGATTATTTTGGGTTTAAGCTAGCTGGGTGGCCGGGAACCAACAAGTGGCTTCCTTACTCCATATGAGTCTGAATATGAATAAAATGTTTGCAGCGACATTGCCACACATAGGTAAATATTTCTGCATCAGACAGACCATAAAGTTTAAATTACCTTTCATGCCAACAAAATAAGACCAGAAAAAAAAAAACAGAAAAAAATGAAGATAGCATACCTTGTTCAAAATAATACTATGACTCTAAAGAAAAGCACAGCAGAAGCTGAGAATTTAATGGTTGCCCTGAGTTTTCATAAACAGATCATTTTCCACATTAAGAATATCATTAGCTACCAAGAAAACCTGTTTGAAACACAGTTTGGAAAGCCCCTGAGGAATGATAGCAAAAATTGACCTCTGTCATCCACATGTGCATATACATGTATACACATACACACACACACACACACATTTCTGCACTTGTGCTTACACATATATGTGCATACAAAAAGACTGCAATTAACTATTAATTCTTATAGTGGAAAAGGAAAAATGTAGGCACTTACCCTTGGCCTGTCACTTATGTGCATCTGAGATTGTTATTTGCATGATATAAAGGTTTTTTGTTAATATCTTGACCATAAGGACATACAAATATCAGTGTGTAAGACTTAAAAATATTAAGATGCCCCTATTCTTTTAACTTATGAGCAAAATATTTGGTCATAATCTTTTATATTTAATATGTTTTCATAGCATCTCAATATTTTCCCTGAAAAATTGTGAAATACTATGACTTACAGTCATAGCCAAGGGACAAGGGAACCAATTAGCCATTAAGAGTGCTTGCTGACATTGGAGAGCACTACTGTTCTGTTTCCAACACCCACACAGGGACGTGCATGCTGCCTAGAATTCCACCCTCTTCTGGCTTTCACGGGTGCCTGCATATGCATGACATACATGCACATAGAGACATACACATAAGCAAAGGTAAAATAACATCTTCAGAATGATCATCATCAATAAAGAAAAATATTAAAAGCTTTCCAAAAGCAATATACAATCATTTGAGAACAAAAAGAAAATGCAGATACGTGAGAGAAAGAGGAGAATTCTCAAATTCGGGGTTGATTTTTACGAATGTGTAAGGGAGGGCTGACTTCTCATTCAGACACATAGAAACATGTTTGAAATCATGCCATTTACATTAGCTAACAACTATATATTTTATTTGACATTATAAAATGAATAAATTTTCATGTTATTTAGTTCTGGAAATCATATTTAGTGTTGGGAGAGTTCCCCATATGACTTTCTATATGTTTTATAAACACTCCAGTATTTCTATCAAATATTTTTCCAAACTTCTGGTGGGATACATGCTATAATCAAAAATGTCCTTGAATCTGTATTTTCATCAATTTCCCTCATTTTGCCCCCAAGGAGATCTTTTCTTAAAAGTGAAATGTTTTGGCCAAGGGATATTGCCATCTAGAAGAGTGGATATCAAGCCATGCCACACAAGCACACACACACACAATCAATTTCCTGACACAAACTCCTGGAAACCCGAAAGAGGAAAGGTGTGAAGCAGTTGCTTTGATTATTAATCTTATTTGTTAACTGCCTGTTCTGGTCAGTGTCCTGCCCAATATGTCAGGGGGGTGACTATCGCTTTCTTAGGACTATTTCCAAACACATGGTCACTAGCTCGTGAAGTATTTGGAATATCATCAAGCGATTGTGTATTTGACATTTTCTCATAGTAAATTTGCAGTTCATATTCTTCTTAGCGTGGAATGTGTTATTGTTCACTTGATGTCATCTTAAAAAATGACTTACTTGGACTCGACAGAAGTCTTAGTGATTGAATCTGCTTGCTCCTGGTCCAGAGAGCCTGAGCTCGGTTACCATCATCCTGGTTTGGCGGCCCACAACTGATTGTCACTCCTATTCTGGGGGATCCAATGCATTCTTGCAGCCTCTGCATGTACCCTAATGCATGTGAAACACACACACACACACACACAAAGACATACAATAATGATAAAATTAAAAATAATTTTAAAACTTGCCTTCTTAGCAACTGTAGCTAACATTTATCAAATATTTAAATTGTGTTGAGATATATTAATTGAGTGAAAATAACTATACTCTCCTATAATCATTTAAATTTTAATATTTGTAGAATTTTTTTCTGAAACTATGAAGAAACCCACTTTATTTTTCACATAATAAATGGTAGCAGTTCAACCCAATGAGAGGTAGTGAATAATGCAAACTTTCAGTATTTGATTAAAAATTCCATCTCCAGCTTGCACCTTTTAACAGCAATATGGATAATGATTAACTATCATACATGGGATTCTGCAATGACTTCAAAACATTGCCATTAATGTTGTTTTAAAATACTAGAAAATGATTGTTTTTTCTGTCAATGAGATGATTCTTGGAAAAATTTGATAAAACCTATTAAAAAGTTAAACATCCTTTTTGAACTTAACCTGGACAGCCAAGCATATGTAAATTTCGGCTGAATACAATACAATAATGCCCACTAGTTTTTTTTTTTTTAACTGCAAAAGCTTTAACTGGAATCGGTGGCATAGGCCTTGCTCTATTAATTCTAGTAAAGTTCTGCTGGATAAGAATGTGTGTGTGTTTATGTTGCAGGTCAAGACATTTAAAAAGGCACAATATGAATAATATCACCTTGGATGCAGTTTATACACATTATTCTACCATTGTGAAAACACTAAAGTATCTTATCACAGATGAGGCATTAACTTCCCATCAGGGGAAAATTAAATTAAGACTTCTTGGTTTGTAAGTTGGCAAAAACTCAGATATAAAATTCAGTTTCTGAAGCTCAATAAATCAACGGAACCCAGTAGAGGGCATTTGCCGTGATTGTTGTTGTTGTTATATGCGGAAATCTTTGAAGCTAGGCTGGCAGTGTTTTCCAAACATGCCAAACAAAAGCAATCACCTAGATATTAAATCCTGAAAAAAGGCAAGGAATATAAATTCATATGGATGAAAATTAGACCCTGAAGCCTTTTGCTACTTAGGAGGGTGAATATTAAAAATATCTCAAGGGCCTAATCACTACCACAAGCTCAATGATTCATTCTTTAAAATGTAAGGGTAGTAAGACAGAAAAAAACTCTTCCTAATTATTTTAACCAAATGCCCACCTGTAAGAACCAGTTTCTTATCTGTCTGTAGAACATAGGTCATATTTAAATGTTTTCTTTTATTATCAATTGTTGGGACCAATTGGGGTCCTGGCCTTCAGCTGCTCTTCCCTGTCTAGAGCCTTCTAATTGGAGTTACTAAAAGCCGTGCCTTACCTAGAGGGTCAGAGGATGGGATTTTCACCTGTTGTCCATTGACTGCTGGGTATTTAAGCCTCCGTGGTGCTACTAAAGAGGGGCTTTTTACCAGTGATTAGACGTCCATGTGTCTGTCTGTCTTTGTGTTTGTGTATTTCAACCTCCAGCCCCTTGCCCGAAGCTCCCGAACTGTATTGTAGCGCATAGAGTGCAGACAGGGGCACAGTGTGCTGCAATCAATCTTTTCTAGACCAAAAGAGAGAGAGAGAGAGAGAGAGAGAGAGAGAGACAATTATCTTTAATCATCTAGATATATTTTGGGGAGGAATTCAGTGGTTGATTGGCTGAGTTAAGAACCATCCCTCACATATGTCTGGTTACTTCTCACTTCCAAGCATTGCCACGAAGAACAGAAGTTGGACAAATGGGCTCATTGGGCTGATGGCTTCAAGTTTAAAAACTTTCAAATCTATTTTATCATGGAAAGAACAGGGAGCTTCCATTTTCACATGCCTTGTCCTACAAATGTTCTGTCACATTAATGTGTAATGTGGTATAATGAGCTTTCTGCCACAAAGACTTGTAGAACATGCTTTCGCACGTGGGCGATATAGCTTACAAGGCAGAGGCAAGGACATTGATGTTATGGTTTTCTCTTTAAGAGACAAGCCA
>LOEQ01001237.1:219377-250434 GCA_001685075.1 Bramus lutescens
TGCCTGCCTGCCTACTGCCGCCCGGGACCTGCCAACATTTTTATCATAAAAATTGATACTGCTTGCCTGGGTCTCCACTGCTGTTTTACCACTTGCTCTATCAAGTGAAGCCTGTCCTGTGCCTCAGTTTCTGTATCTGTAAAAGAATACATCTTCGTTGAAGTAAGTCTTGAACAGGATGCATCTAGAGAAACTCTTCAGGCTGAGGAAAGAGTTTGGTGAGAATAGGTTTGCTGCGCAAGTATGAGGACCCGAGTTCGAATCTCCAGAACCCACATAAAAGCTGAGCATTCATGTGGATTCTCCTGTAAACCCACGGAAGGGGACTGTGGAGACAGGTTCATCTCAGGTGCCAGCTAAGCCGAAACCATGAAGGCCAGGTTCGGTGAGAGATGTGTCTCAAAAGAGAGCGTGGAGTACAATGAAGACTGAGAGTAAATGCTGACTTCTCGCCTTGCCCCTACACAGATAAAATAAAATTAACATAGAGACAAGCACTTACAACAGTGATTCTCAAAGTGTGGGTCACAATCCCTTAGAGGCTTGAAGGACCTTTTCACAGGGGTCACATATCAGATACCCTGCATATCAGATATTTACATTATGATTCATAGCATTAGCAAAATTATAGATAGGAAGTAGCAATGCAATAATTTTATGGTTGAGGTCACCACAGCATGAGGACTATGTATTAAGGGGTTGCAGCATTAAGAAGGTTGAGAACCACACGGGCTTGGAGTTTGCTAGACACTCCTAAGATTATAGAAAAGGTTTATAATATTGCTGCCAGGGTAGATGGATTGAATGATTTTTGATGACAGTAGCAAAATAATAAATAAAGAGTAAAAAGGAAGATTGACAGCTAGACCAAGTCATCTGGCTGTTGGCACTGACTGTAGCCTCAGACTAAGCAAAGCCAGCAAGGCTTCCTGTCCTTGCATAGTAGAAATAAAAGCCTGCCATGTCTTCATGGAATAACTTGAAAATGCGTTTTCTTCTCCTTTCTTTAAAATGATGCCAAAGACAAATAAAGCCTAAACTTTCCCCTTACCCAAGAGGACTAGCAGAGGGACTCTTCGCTTTTCTTCTGCTTTTTTTTCTCTTCTTCACATTTTCCATTGAGCAAGTTCTTTTAAAACAAATTTGAACTTTTCCCATCCCAACGATTCCCACGGACAGTTGGCAAAGAATCCTGGATAACTTGCAAAGCTGGGATTCTTTCCAGGCATGAGTAACTTGTTAAAAAGCCACCACTTCCTTAATACTAACAGTGAATAGAATTAGAATTCACATCCACATAAATCCTTTTTGGCCCACTGGGAGAGGTATGCGTGTGTCTGTCTCTCTGTCTCTCTCTGTCTCTGTCTCTCTCTGTCTCTCTGTCTCTGTGTGTCTGAGAGAGAGAGAGAGAGCATGTGTGTGTGTGTGTATAAATTTTTTATTGATAAAATACTTGGCTCTCAGTATGTCTGTTTATATTTCACTTCTTAAAAATAAAAACGCTCATTTATGCCAGTTGAGGTTAAAAGTATCCTTTTTCCCCTTTTCCCAGTTGCCAGCGGTGTGTCAGTGATTTTGACAGATGAGGTCAGCAACCACGGTTAGAATACTTGAAAATGATTTCCCTCCAATTTTTACTAGTTGAAAGTAAAGAGGACACAATTGTGAGCATCTTTGAAAAACAAGCATTTTCATGAATTCTAATTTTTTAGTTGGAAAGCTTCTATAAAGTTTTGTCAAGTCTTATAGAAAAACTAACGGTGTGATTTTACATTTGAAGAGCATTACGTTAGGTCCTCTGTGCATAAGGATGGAGTGAATTTCCACAGCAACCTCTACCAGCTACTATTCCGAGTAAACAGCTGCTTACCAGCAATAATAATAATAATAATAATAATAATAATAGGATTTTGTTCATTTCTAAATTTCAACAGATACACGTTTTAAAGTTATTATTGTCTTTAAAGATAAATTCTGGTGGTTGGATGTTTATAACCCAGATGAAACAAAATAACCTATCTATCATTCTGCATATTTTCTTTTCTGACAAGAGCAGCTGAAATCTATTTATGTAACACACATCTGTAATAGAACATAATTTTATGTTCGCTATTAAAGTCTCTTTAATAAAGTGTTTGTGTGTTTGGCGAGGGACATGGAGGTCCATGAAGATTTCACGAGGTCATGCATTGCTAAGCAGTGGGACCTACCAGAGACTTTTCTGTCTCCCTGTGATGAGCCAGTAGCTGGATTCTCCCAGAGTCTCTTTATCTGAGTGTTTCACAAACAACTGCTCTTGTCTTGGCAAGGCTGGACAGGGTGTATTTTGATTAACAGGCAGTCCCATGAGATAGTTAGCGCTTCCTGCTTCCGGTCAGATGTCCCGTGAGAATAACTTCTCTACATATGTTTTTTGCATTTTTGATCACAATCCCAGCTGGAATCAGGAAGTTTGGAGGCGGCATGGAAATGGAAACTAATTGAAAGTCACAGTGACATTGTTTTGACTTTTAAAAATATTTAACATTCTGGTGGTTCGGGGATAGGATTGCTGATATAGTCTATTATATACTTAAAAAGCATGCTGCTGGCTCAGTTCCGTATCCAAGAAACATTGTTCTTTAAAGGCAAAGAATCCCAGTTTAGAGGGATGGTTTTCTAAAGGCATAGGGAGACATGGAGTTGGGTGGTTTAAAATTCTAAGCTAAGGGGCTTTATTGAAGTATGATTCCATATTATCACAAACCTGCAGCTTTTCCCCAAACTCCATATCATCCTGTATTCCTGTTTGCTGCGTTGGAGAAAGAGTATGCAACTGTCTCTTCAAAAGGCATGAAGATGAATGATAAACAATGCTTTGGCTAAGCCATTCCAAAAGATGCTGTGTGGTGCTTTGAGCTTCTCTTTGTCCCTTTGACAAGTGAACGGTAAAAGAGGGTGCCTTTGTGTACCATTGAGTCTACTGAGTATCACCTGACAGTGGGTATGGCCTGGGTAGTTATATGGAGTCTAGGCCCCAATAAGAGCTAAAAATATCTGAACTCTGCCTCTGACACTCTTCAGTTTCCTAAGATCACCTCTCAACAAGCTTGGATCTTTGAGACATCCATAAAACCCTGGTCTCTTTTGGCACCAATGCTGCTGATTGCAAGGACTGAAATAGAAACAGGAGGAAGGCGGGGTCTGCTGCTCACTTCCACTGTAACTATTTACATTTAAGAAAACAAAATACAAGTAGTGTTATGTGGACTCAATGTGTTATATTTGGGAATATATATATGCATATATAAATAGATATATGCATGCAGTACCAATTGATGAACAAAAGAGGCTATGAATTAGAAGGGAGAGTGGGAGTATGCTATCCTTCTGTGGAGGGTTTGGAGGGAGGAACAGGAAGAGAGAATAGTGTAATTAAAATATGATCTTAAAAAAGCAGGCTAATTGTTGCAGTGAAATAAGCAAATATATGCTCATGTATCCCTAAAACTCCAGTTCAGTTTTCAGTTAAAGATGGGAACATTTCTGCCATGATATTTCAGACCTAGGCAAACCCAGGCAGAAGGACCCTGCTACCCAGGCCCTTTCCAATGCTCTGTTTGACACCTTGTGAAGGGCTTGTTTTGATCATTGTTGCTACTTGCTGTTTTCTATTCTTTATTTTTTTTTCCTATGAAATTTCCAAGGTGATTTTTGGTGGTTTTGTTTGATTTTTGTTTTGGTGCTTTCATTTTTGTTTTGTACGGACCACATAGAAAGAAAAAAAAAAGACTTAATGAAGATCAACGTTGTGCCAGCCTGTTTCAAATTCCGTTCTTCCCTTATTCTCAAGCAGATTAGTAACATGTCTGCTCTTCCTATTTTCACAAAATGAGAGCGGAAGTTAGCTGTGGCTAAATTTGGTGAAATTCATGGAAAGGAAACTTGTACTAAAGCCTAAGTTTGGGTACAACAAAAATTCGGTCTTCTGTTATGTGTTGCCTGTCCTGCAGTTTGTGACAGGGGTGCTGAGGGATTCTGGGTACAGATCATCAGTAGGGGCAGAGTTCGGCAATTCTCCAAACCAAACATACTTAGACATTTTGGTTTAAAACTGTGTTTTCAACAATTCTTAATTGCCGTGGGTCAGATAATCGTGGAGTGATGCAGGAGAATGGCCTTGCCCTCGCAGATGCCTAATGAAGTCTTCAGGGTTTGAAAGCTGCAGCTCACCTTCAGATGAATCAGCTAAACTGTGTCTGATTGGCAAATCCAGCTGCAGAAGTGCTCACCAGCCAACTCTTTCAGATCTTCCCACAGTTGAACATCTTTCAAAACAAAAGTTTGTGGGAGAGTATTACCGTTGTATATTTTCAGCTTGAATCTGTAGTACCCACCATGAGTCAAGAAATCATGCTTTCTTTATGCTTAACTGTCCTACATATTTGCTTGTTCTCAATGTGAAAATAGCAGTTTTCAAATTTTAATTTATAGAGGACAGACTAGGCAAGCAGATGTTTTACTCTTGGTGATTATGAGTTTCAGGGCTGCTGTGTCAGAGAAATCAAAGTATTTTGCCAGGCTTTGGGGTCCCTTGAATCATAGAAAGATAATCAATGGGGTCCACAGATCCTATGGAGAATGTAGTTCCCCCCTGAGTTTAGGTTTCTTCGTTGCTTGTTCTATTTTTATCTAGGAATATTTCTGAGATTATTAAATGCTGAGTTTAGTTAACCGAAGAATGTCATGAGCCCCTGGGGCTTTCTTTGGGTAATCACTTATGCTTCTGAATGAAAAAGCAGATTTGAAAGGGGGGAATGGTTTAATGCAGAAAGTTACTGGTCAAAGAGGACTCTCGAATCAGATTTAGTTTAGTGTCTACTATGCATCAGCCACTTTGAGGAAACGTCTTCTTCCATCCTTACTTGTTCCTTAATCTCTCTGTTCTTTCTTTTCTTCTCCCTTCTTTCCTTCTCCCTGACTCTTTCTTGGAAGTATTTATAATGTCTTTTTAGTGGGAGAGTGGCTAACATTCTATTTAAGTAAGTTGGATATTCAAACTCTAGTTTTTTAGGATGGCTTACTTGTATTAAGTGCCTTCTGTGTGCCAGGCTTTAGAGTTATATAAAAGGCTTGTTTATTTAGGAAGGGAGACCTCAAATTTGGAAGCCATGCTCAGAAGTAGTAGAGGACAATAAATAGGAGACAGTTGCTGATTTGACATCTACTTTATAAAACATTAGGTAAACTTCATAATGTTTAGGTGTGTCCTAAGAAATAGACAGTCATATAACAGACATACTTATCGCTAAAGCTAAAACAGTTGAGAGGTAGAGGTAGAGAGTAGAGAGGTGAAAAGGCACAGAACAGATGGTCCAGGCATCCAGAATTTAAAAAAAAAATCATTTTTTTGTAAATAACAGTAAATAACACTAACTCTCCACCTGATAGTTCTTTGACAAATTCAGCTCTCAGATATGAAGAATGCAGTTAGTGGTGAATTATTCTGGGACAGTTGGTCAATAGAGTGTGCTGATCTGACAGGCATCACAGATAGGATCACGAGGTTCTAAGAATTCCTATTCTGAACGTGACAGAACTAAAGCATGGAGCCAGGGCAAGGCTAAGTAGGAACACTGCAGCATAGCTTCTCTTTAGAAAGTAAAGCAAGAGTAAGACCCCAGTGCTAAAACTTCGACCTTCAATGTCTCCAAAGCCCCATGTGTTAAGGGATTGACAACCTGTGAAGCTATCAGGAAGTAACGGGACTTTGAGGAATGATATGGGAGTCCCCTCTGTGTGCTGTGATTACCATTAATGAATAAAAAACCCTTCTTTTGATCTATAGCAAGGCAGAACTTAGATAGGCAGGAAAAGCTAAGCTGAATGTCGGGAGAAAGAAGGATGGAGTCAGAGAGAAGCCATGGAGCTGTTGCCACAGTTGGACATGCCAAAACTTTGCTGGTAAGCCACTGTCACATGGCAATACATAGATTAATGGAGATGGGTTAAATTAATATGTAAGAGTTATCCAATAAGAAGCTAGAGCTAATGGGCCAAACAGTGATTTAATTAATATAGTTTCTGTGTGATTATTTCAGATCTAAGCTAGCTGGACAGCTGGGAACCAACAAACAGCCCCCTCCTTCTATAGAGGGTAGTGGAGGAAATTTAGCCATTAAGATGTGCTCTTTAAGAAATCACTGTTGTAATATTGAGCCCTCCACTTAACCTTCACATTCTGCCTACCCTGAGGTGAGGAACCTTCTCCACCACAGGATATTGCCATACTCCAAAGGCGACAATGCAGCACTGACTAGCAAGCACTCATCGACATCAATGAATATGCCTTCATATCTTTAAATGAATTGTCCATCTTTTAGTTACAGTGAGAAAAGTTGAACACACCCAGACATCCTCAAATCTATACTTCCTAGATCAGGGGAATGAAGTGGAAACTCAACTAAGAGAAGAATCCTGTGTTTGAAATTAATTTGAAATAAAAAACTACTAAAACAATATCACAAAGTTTCTGGAATGTTCCATCACACTCATTGCACAATGAATGGTACCTGTTAATTGCATATGGTTTTCATCTGCTTAAAAATCAACCCAGCCTTCCTTTGGAGCCTCTAGGTCCTATGTCCTCACATTTCACCTCAACCAATGTTGATATTTTCAATGGTACCGAGGCAAGTTTTGATAGAGGAAGAAACTAAACATGAATTCAAAAGAATGCCTCAATGAAGCAGGGCTATATCCAGTAGCTTTCCAGGGCTGGCACTCAGCTGTAATTAATCTCACAACTATTTTTTGCCCAATGAGTACAGCCACTGTACAGTTTTAGTCTCTTGTGCTGTCTTAATATCCTTTATGACATCTCAAAATTATTTTTAAACCATGCATTATTAAAAAAATCCAACTTGGGTATTCATTAGGTTAAGATGGATAGGAATAAAGCTTTATCCTCAACAGATGCCCCACTTAGGCATAACAATCTAATTCTATTTAATTTAGTCCCTGGCATCCTCGCCTCCTCCTGTCAGAGTGAATCAACCTGAGTGCTAATTTCTGAGGCAAAACCTCTGTGATCATTTCACTCGTGATTTAATCCAGATCTAACCTCAGGCCTTTAGAGGTTCAAGGTCAATGACCCAATTTACTCTGCCATCCGCCTCTGTGGCAGTAAGCATTGTTATTCCTTGCAAAGCTTTTACTGTAGATGTGATTACTTTCCCATGTCCCTTCACCAAATCCAGCAGATGTGAGAGGTGGCTTCAGATGGCAAGTTCGTGAGAGTTGGCCAAGGTTTAAGGGTGTCTCAGGATTTTGGTGATTCAAGAGAAAGGGTGTTGATGCAACCTTTGAACCTGTTAGCAGAAGCCAGCAGGAAGAAATGATCTGATTTGCTCCAAGAAAAAGACTCCTAGACATCAGTATCCTGGCCTATCATAAACATTGCTTTACAAAGAAATCCTGGACCTGAGGCAGTCAATACAAAATACATGGAGGAATTAAGGCTCATAGATCATGCTGACTACCCTCAGAGATGAATGAACACATATGAGCTCAACTCTTATTCTACTTTTTAAAAAAAAAATTAATAACCAGTGTCTTTCTCAGCTCCTTTATCCACAGCAGTTAACACATTTTGTGAATTTTCTTTTATGTTTTAAATAATTTTCCCTGCTCTGATGTCCCAGCAGCCCATCTGCCGGGAGCAAGGACTCGCTGAAGAGCCTCTCTTTAAGTAAGGAAGGTATCCCAACGACACACAGCTGCTCTCAGGGACAGCAGCTCCAGAGTGGTGTCCCTCCCACGAGGAGTTAAACTGGGTTTCTGTGTCAAAGATGCTGAATGGAATTGGGGGTGGAATTGTTAAAATTGGAAATGACCTATTTAACTACATGCGCCTTCCCCAGGACTGGTATAAATACGTCCAACTTTCAAATGTTCTCATCAGAATGAGCTTGTCATTGGCTTTGATGCAGAAAGACTTGTCTTACAGGGAACAGAACATGGGGGGCTGATCTCTGTAAATCTCTATAATCTTTATGGTGTATAGTGTCCTTCTTTGCAACAAGACCACAAAGTTGGCTCAAATCTCTCTGAAGCTTGAAAAAAAAATAGAATGGCTGATGATAAGAGAGAGAATGATGAGTCCTTACAAATTAAAATAATCTATTTTATTGCTCTTCCCTTCACAGGAAAGAAACAAAGAGCATAGTTGTATAACTATGATATAATGCTGGGCTGGACATTGGTTACCAAATTCCCTTGATGTGGGTCCATGATTGGCTTGCTTAAAATAAAATTACATGGCAACATCACCTAATAAAAAACAACAACAAAAAATTCTTATTTCCATTTTGACCTTCCTAAATCTCCTGATCATCAAGGATGAATGCAGAGAGAATTTCAGAGGTGACTGCTAAGGAAGTTTAGCAGCTGTCCCCACACACAATTAGTAATTTTTAGTCAAGAGACTTGCATGTACTATATTATTGATTTATTGATTATCTGAAGGAGTGCACTTTTGAATACCTTAAAACCAGAAGTGTTTAGACTAGCGAGAGTTTAGATGAACAAAATCAGCTGGGAAGCAGATGCAGTATGTTCTAATCAGAGCCTTGATGCCGCCTCTGAAGATGCTTCACTGAGAGGACATTGGCATCCATTCAAATGCCGTCTGCACTTCAGAATACAGAACCGAAATTGCATCTGAGTCAAGACCAATGGGCATTTTAGCTAAAATTCTTCAGACTTGGCATGAATTCACACACCTTATGTTTTTTTTTAAACAAAAGAATATTTTGTTTTGATAAATTGCATTACTTCCCCTTCTTGTTGGAAATATGACCTTTAAGAAAAGGTTGTGCTTTATATTTCAGTCACCAAGCATTGAGAAATTTACATTAGCACTAAAATAATATTCTTACTGTTAAATGCCCAAGTCCTCACTAGCCACATTCTGATTCTCCAAGGCCCTAAGTGATGCTTCATCATGCTGGCATGACCGTCTTGACAGAATGCCGCTCTGAAAGCCATCCTCCTCCCTGTCATTCACAGCTTTCTGATTCAAGTCAGTTCCGTGCCCACCCCTTGCCCTTAACCCTGCTCTTTTCAGTTGACAGGCTCCTGGGGGCTGCCAGTGGGCAACCCCTGGTCTCGCTAGTGACGTTGCCCCAAAGATCACTTTCCTTGATTTCCTTTTGAACCAAAGAGTGGGGGAAAGGCAGATCTTCTGCTTTATACATAAAAGTTTGTTAACATTAACTTATATATAATACATTCATAAGTGCACTTAAATTTGCATTATTTAACAGGTCATAGTGTATATAATTTTAAAAGATTTGGTGTTTCGAGATGTCCCTTTTCTTTGGTCAAGTTATCTTAATCAAATTGAAGGTAAGTGTTGATACCTTTAGGACCAAATGCTATGCATTCAAAAGATTGCATGATCCAGGTGGATTAAATTAGGATTAATTATTTACTAATTCACATACATCTTATTTTTTAGACACCAGGATCATTCTGTTTAAATCAATGAGGAGAGACAAGAGGAACAACGGTAGTATTTCATATGATTTTTAATGGCAACCAATGAATTCAGGGAGACTCCTGTAACACTGAGCCCTTCCTCATCCACTCCTCCACCTCACAACATTCAGACTTCTGGCATGCTCTGTGGGTTCGGGAGTGTGGTGCACACTGGCTCCAATTTCATTACTTGTGCAGCCGCAGCTATGGCAGGAGGAGCAGATCCATGGCAGGTTCATTTCTGGGCCAGTGCTGCCAAATTATATGATGTGAATTGATGTCCACTAGGGCTGTGGACAGCAATGCCCTGATTTAAGTTGTGAGATTGAACTTGTCTACAACTGTTGGGGTGAGAGGCCAGTTCATGCTCATTAATTAGTCTAATCCAGCTCACTGGATTTCATTTTATACCTTTGAGTGGTTAGAGCTGTTTGAGGTATGTTTGGACGAAGTCAAGACGGTAGTACCCAGAAATAAGATGATCCCACAGAAAATGATCTACCTTTCCCCCATAGTTAATGATTCCAGAATGTTTTGGAGATGGATCATTGGTAGTAGAATAACTTTGTGTAACAGCAATGGAAAGATCGTTATTCTATGGATACTTAAGACACTCAGATCAGTTAGAAGTGATTTTGATAAGCAGCATGTCAGCTGGAGTCATGGAATATAATTCATCTTACCAAAGGATTTCTCTTGCAATACTAAAGGTTCTGTATAAGTATTAAATCTCCAAAGAAATTAATTGAAATTTTTACAATTCAGACATTTAAACACCAGAGTTCCATTTAATCGTTAGGAACAGGTTGTAGAGATTTGTTCATTTGAAATTCCATTTGCTAACAGATGCAATAACTTGTCTGGCATTAAAAGCAAGTTTAAGGTAATCACTGCTCTTGTTCTTGGGTTCTAAGTGCTTTGCAATCCTTAATTCACATAAAACATCTGTGAAATTCAGTTAGGAGTGTGGTGAGTAAATTTTAATCCCTGTTTTTATACCAGCATGTTCAGAAACATGCTTACATATATTTCAATCTTCTTTGTGTGAAAAGTCGATGTGGGAATCCACAGGAAGGCATTTTAGTGACACGCTGAACCTTTGGGGCAGGTGAAGATTAATATAGTAACAGAGTGAAAATTATGCCAAGCGAAAGACTGTTTCCTCTGTTGAGTTTGACACCAGTGGAAGGAATATTGTAAATTCCAGGGAAAATTTCCTTGTTATTTGGTGGCTACTTTAAAATGGAAGCATTTCGTTTCTTTTTTAGGTCATTCGTAGATTAAGGGCAAATACTTCCTCTTGCTGAGCATACCAATGTAATATAGAAATACTGAGGGTACAGCATGTCTACTCCCCCACCCTGCATCTAGTGTAGACAGTACTAATCAATCCAGATCTTCCTGTGGGTCTACATCCAGCTCAGAGTACTCAATGGCATGCACCTGGCAGACGTTAACTGCAGACTGATTCTTTTGAAGTTCTTTGGGTAACTGATTATAAAGCAAAAGCCTTGAAAACAATCTCCAGCATGGGAAACAGGAACAAAGCCACTGGGGAAATTAGCATGTGTCTTTTAAATAAATTTTTCCTATTTAGGTATTCATCTCGAATTGTCTATCTAGTAACTACTGCATGTACCACATTGTACTAGACGTTAAGTGGGTGCAGGCATTCACTTGTACACAGCACATTTTTATTCGATTATGTTCTTCTCATTCTAGAAATGAATTATTATCCACAATCATATACACTTGTATGCAAGCTTGCATTTGTGAGCAGGTATACAATGTGTGTGTGTGTGTGTGTGTGTGTGTGTGTGTAGAGGTGCACTTGTTAGGTTTACGTCAGCTTGAGACAAAATGGAATCTTTTGGAAGAGGTGATCTCAATCAAGAATGTGCCTCCACCAGATTGTCTATCTGGAAATTTATGGGGCATATTTATGGTGACTGAGTTATGTGAGAGAGCTCAGTTCACTGCTGGTGGTGCCACCTCTGGGTGATAGTCCTGCAAGCTACAAAGCAAGATGAGCAAGCTATGGGGAGCAAGCCAGTAAGAGGCATTCTTCTACAGCCTTTGCCTCGGTTGCCACCTCCAGGTTCCTACCCTTCCCATCCTTCATGATGGACTACCACTTTGAACTGAAATTAACCCTTTCCTTCCCAGAATGCTTGTGGTCCTGATGTTTAGAATAGCAATAGGAAGTAACCTAGGACACAGCATAACAAGCATAGTTGATTTCAAAGATGTCTTAATACGCCGCTTGTCAAGAACAAGCAGATATTTTCTAGATATTGAAACAAGAGAGGGAATTTTTCATAGATTCTCATGTACCAATGTTCTGCTATCCAGTGAGTGGGAGACTTGCCAACACCCCTACAGTTGGATATGATGATTCTTTTACTAGATGTTATGTCTCCACTTAACACCCTCTAACATATTGCAAAAGTAAACTTTTGAAGCAAATAAAACAGTAGATTTCTTATGATCTTGCTTGAACCTGTTCTAGAATATAGACAACAGACTTCCAAGCTAAACTCTATGGCTGCCATTCTGGAGGACAAGGAAGTAATTATTAATGAATTTAACAGGGTGTCTACATATCCATAGCTGAAGCAGGGGTCTCTTACTTTGATCTACATTATGACTGTGAGTACCAAGAACATCTCATATTAATTTATTTGCTAAGCATAAGAAGACAGAGTTCAAGGAAGTGATATTGGGAGGTACTATCAGGAGCCGATTAAGGGAGACTGGCTATGAGTTCTAAGCAGAGGCATTGGGGCATTAGTACATTTACTAAGTGTTTTTTCCTCCTCAGCCCATAGAAGGCCACCCTCTTACCTCTGGAACGGTTCCTAGTATGTCGCAGATGGAGAAGTGTCCCATGAACCTCCAGGTTCATTCCACAAGACACTTACCTTTAGGAAATGTTATTTTTAAAGAGTGGTGGAGATACTGCACAGTCAAGCAAGCATGGAAGTTAATGACCAAAACAGAGTTCAGCAAGTTGTTTTCTTAAGGAAAAAATGTTTCCCAGCATCACCTAAGCTGACAATCTTGACAATCAGCCTTTTCCCAAAGCAGAGGCAATGACAAACCCTCTCTTCACCCAGTCCTTTACTGAACTGGCTTCTAAGAGCATTGCTCAACATGGTATTGGTCAGGATTTCCACAAGAACATTTTCCTACTCTGCACTTCTGTTTTTTTTTTGTTGTTTGTTTTTATTCTTTGTTTGTTTTCTTTTGTTTTGTTTTTTCAAGACAAGGTTTCTCTATAGCTTCGGTGCCTGTCCTGGAACTAGCTCTTGTAGACCAGGCTGGCCACAAACTCACAGAGATCCACGTGCCTCTGCCTCCCAAGTGCTGGGATTAAAGCCGTGCATCACCACTGTCCGGCTACACTTCTGAGTAATACAATGACAGCCTGAGTCCAGGAGTTTATGAACATGGACTGTGAGCTGGTGTGGCTTCTCGGGTAGCATCTCTGAGAGCATATGCTTCATATGGGCTCAGTACTTAAACCACCAACAAACGCTGGCCCAGCTTTGTGCTCCCGGCTGGTTCTTGTGCCTCACCAAACCATGCCATTGTCATGTGTGGAGCCATACTGCAGGAGAAACACATAAACACGGGTGGGTACTGTGAAGTGGGACCGAGGAAGAGCTGGGGATTCCGAGGGACTCACAAAAGGGGCTATCAGTGTGTTCAAGGACACACTGGTTGAGAAAGAAGGGGTGTATCAGCCAAATCTTGAAGGTTAAGATTTGCTCAGGATTAAAGAGAAGCTGTAGAAAGAAACCAGGAAAGCCATCCTTCCCGGCAATGTGGTCGCTCAAGGCAAGGTTAAGAATGGACAAGATCCTTGTCATTTCTCATTCACAGAAAAACCCTGAGGGGTCAATTGATGGGTTGGACAAGTCATACTCTGTTGACATCATTTGACATATTCCTTCTGATTAAAATTTAGGAGTATTTTAAGAGTGAAAATGACTATTGTTTCTAAATCAAAATATGTATTTTTTTTTTAGTGGAGAGATGAAAAGTGTTTCATGGAATAATATGACAGGCAGTGACCACATGACATGGTTTGAATTTGTGGCTAAACATGGAGAAAGCCAACAGGCTTGCTACCACAGGTCTACCCGATATAAGCAAACTTTGAGACATAGTGAAGATTCACAGAGCACTTCGTTAGTTTTTCTTTCCCGTCTCAAGCCAGAATTAATTAGTTTTAGGAAAGAAAAGTAATAAGTGCAAGTATTGTCTGGCTGATATTTCCATTTCATTTTTCTCCACTTCTTATCTTTTGCCAAGCTCAGAAGTAGAGGGCCTGTTTTCTTGCGGTTTTGAGGAGGAAGAGACCAGGGAGATGATAAGCAGACAAATGAATGTCGGAGTCAGTGTTTCATGCCTGAAGCATTCCTTACATATACATAGGAGGAAGATGTGAAAAGGCCTCAGCAGGGTATCTTCTTCTCCAGGGGCCTTATTCCCAGATCCTGCGTCTGACTCCAGACTGTAAGACAGCAAAGAGTAGAGCAATAACGAAGAACAATGGAGAACGTTTATGGGAAAGACAGATGTTTACCCCTCTAAAGGATGCCTTCCGCTTCAGTCCATTCATGGTACAGAGCTTAGAAGCAACATGAAACATGTTGTTAAGATCAGGTACCAAGAAACAGAAAACAAGGTAAAGATGGGTTTAGTAAACTCAGAGCGTGTCTATGAAGTCTATAAAATTGAGTCTCTAGGATCTGGGCTTCATCCTGGGAAAATTTTGAAACCCCCTCCTGAAAAGCTAGACATATTTTTTTGTCACGCCCTCAATCAATTAGCTCCCTGTTAGTTTATCAAATATAGAGACAGCGAGGTGATAACCATGGTTGCAAAGACTGTTTTGGACTCCCTAGGCGGCATAGAAAAGAGAGCAAAACCAGAGCCAAATATGCAGTGTATAAATGGGAGCTTTCTCCATCACTAAACTGGAGGAGCAGAGGCTGTGGACACAACAGGATGTAAGGCTGACTTTGGCTCACGGTTTTGAAGATTTTAGTCTATGGCCAGGAACACCTGTTGTTACTGGAAAGATGACATGGAAACCCCTCAGGGTGGAAACTTTTTCAGTGACAAGAGCCAGGAAGCAGAAGGAAGAGGAATGAAAGACCGTGGAGGGCAGAAGAAAGCGGGTTAGGGGTGGGAGGGTAAAGGAAAGGAGAAGGGCTGAGGGGGAAGATCTCAGTGACACCTTCAAAGGCAAACATTCATAGCCTATCTTCCTCCCCCAGAGAGGAGTGAGTTACCTACTGAGATTATCTACTCCCCAACAGTGCCATGTTCTAGGAACCAAGCCTTCAACATACAGGCTTTGGGTAGATATTAGGATCCAAAGTACAGTAGCAAATACCAGAAACTTCCATCACTTAGACTCAAAAGAAAAAAAAAAAACCAGTCACTCTCTCTTCATCACATAGTTTATAAAAGCTGATGAGATGAACATAGAACACTTGGAGAGCCATAAAGCCATATTGTTAATATTAATCTTATTTTGATTCAGCTCAGTCACTCTTTGAGAACTCCTGGTTCATTCCTGAGACTCTTCTGGAAAAGGCAGAAGGCAGCTGTCAAATTAAGCTTCAAGATTACTCGGCAAATTTTTCTCTGCCAGCAGATCCCCCTTGTAATTGAAAGTTGATGTATGAATCCATTTGTAAAAATGGAAGAAGGCCTGACATTGACTGAGTTTTTAGTAAAATAAATGCACCTGTGATGGGCTTAAGATAATGAGGAATTGGGTCAGATGCGGACATTTGCTCTTTTCAATTTATGCAACTGACGCTTACCTACAGGCATAAAATGGTGGCAACTGAACATGCAGGACCATAGAGTGTTTCCTTCCTGAAATTGGCACGATTTTGTTTTTGTGCCCTTGATAACTTTGTTTTTTTGCTGCCTTGTCTCTGAGGATGCCAACTTAGACCTCAATGGGTACTGTCATTCTGTGCTTTGACCTGAAGTCTCATTGAGGGTTGCTCTTGAAAGCAGAGAAACTCAATCCCACTTTTCTAAGGGCCAAGACATCCAGTAAGAGCGAAATAGGAGCTCCTAGGGAAGCCAAAGAAGTGCCCCTGCCAGTAAATGGTCCTAAGGAATGCATAGATTTAGAACCTTATTTACATCGCGATTTATTTAGTGAGGACATTTGGAGTCTAAACGCTGGAACAAACTGTGCCTTCTCTGCCTTAATAACTCCGAGGACCTTGCTAGTTGTGAAAGGTAAAGAGTCTTCATTCACTTACAATTCAGAGTTATGTTTCTCAGGCCGGGATAAAGTGGCAATAATAAAACACCTACACAAACACAGGCAGATCTTTGAGTTAAGTGGCTTTTAGCTTGCCTTCAGCCCAGTGAACTTGAAAAACTGCTCCCAGCAAAGCCCGGCCAGAACCAAATCTCTTTCCCAGTTGCTTCCTTCACTATTTTAATGCATTCTTAGGACATAACACCTTCAGGGAATTTGCATAGCTAGACAACCATATTAAGGTATTTTATGTAGATACAGTACCAGTCAATGGATATTATTTCTTTCTCAAGGATGTCCTCAAGTGGACTGGTTTACCAAATCTAGGCATGGGAATTTTCTATATAGTAAATTAGTGAAAGGTCAAATAATTTCTTATACAGTCAGACAGTGGGAAGAAGTCAGCAAGCAAACAAAACAAAACAGAAAGAGAAACCTTCTTCAGGTGACATTCATATTATACAAGCTGTGCTAGTTTTGGAGGAAGAAAGCGCCGAAGTGGGTTCAGCTCCATGGTAGCTCTTGGTCCATCCCTTTACGTTAGTGACTTCTGTTAGCCAGGGGGTGAAAGCCGTGGTCTACAGTGTGTATCTTGGTGGCTTTGAGTCCTTAATCGTCAGGGTCTCCAGAGAAAGGAGAGCAGAGGACACACAAAGCCAGATGTCTGCTTTCTCTTTGCATACTGTAGACCGCAACCTCCTTCCCTTCATACCACCACCAAGATGAAGAAATAGTTATTGCTTGAAATCACTACATTTAGAAACCAAATCTTTACCTTCTACAGGACCATTATTCTCAGAGCAACATCTAGAACCAAAAGAGCCAAAGATCTACTAAGTCCACAGAAATTCCTCCGCCTGTCATCTCTGAAACATCTTAAGAATGCAAAGTTACAAAGTAAACAGGAAAAACAGGGCCCAGGGTTCTACTGGTCTATGCTACGAAGGTTCATTTCTAGGTCTTCCATTCCATTATGGTCACTATGGACTTGTGATTGAATCTTCCAGGTGTGTGTTTGCCAGGTAGTTAGCACATATCCTTACTAACAGTTCATTGGGGTTTATGCATCACATATATGTGTGTGTGGTAGATATGTGTGTTAACATCTGGATTTGGAGTGTATGTACATATGTGTCCCTGTGCTTACAGGTGTAAAGCTGATGTCTACTGTCTTTTTGAATTGTTCAACTCCCTGTGTTATTGAAGTAGGACCTTTCGTTGAAGTGGGGACATGCTATTCCAGCAAGCCTTGCTACCCAGTTTGGTTCAGGAATCCCTGTCTCTGCCTCCTAAACACCAGAGTTATTGGTGGACTACCATGCAATCCAGATTTGACTGGGTTGCAAGTATCTGGGCTCTGGGCTTCACACTGAGCCACTTCTCCAATCCCTGTGCATGCTGGGTTTCATCTGGCAGTTCTCTGAGGTAGGAAGTTATAAGAGATAAACACTTGAGGATTTGATAAAGTAATTAAATCATCTTCTTAGATGCATTTTAGGTAATATATTAGGAAAAGATGATAAAAATAATAATGGCATAATAACTTGTGGGGGGAAATTGCTTGGTTCTTTGCTTCTAAAGACTAAAAATAATCGCATATGTGTAGGCAGACTTGGCCAACAAAATGGGAGAAGACATATAAGCTCCGTTGTTTTATTTTGTTCTTATAGTCTTGTGATTTGAACAATTCAGGATCTCACCCACTGGAGAGAATGCATTGCCATCGAATTACTGCCCTAGACCTGAAAGGTCAGCTTTATTCAATTTATCAAAACTTTTCAAATCATAAAAATTGTCCAACCTGTGTGTGCATGTGACACAATACGCTTACACACACATGCTATTAAATGTTAGCATTTTATTTTAATTTCAACTGAAGATATAAGGTCATATAAATCATATACCTAAGCTCAACCTTGCTTTTGATTCTTTCCCTGAGAAGAACACATGTGAAGATTTGTTCATCTGTGGGCCTGTTCTCAGTCCTTTTTCCTATTCATAGGTTTTACTAATTTGGTTTATGTATGTTTGTGTATGTGCACATGTGCTGGGATTGGAGATTTTATGCCAGTGTCTTCCATAGATTCTTCCTTCCTTCCTTTATCTTTTTCTTTTCTTTTTTTTTTTTTCAAGATGGAGTTACTCTGTGCAGCCCTGGCTGCCTGGGAACTTACTATGTAGACCAGGCTGGCCCTGACCTCAGAAATCCACCTGCCTCTGCCTCCTGAGTGCTGGGATTAAGGTTCTGCCACCACCATCCAGTAACACTCTGTCTTATTTTGAGATGGGGTCTCTCTCTCTGAGACTGGAGCTCAGGGCGTGGATGAGGCTGGCAGAACAGTGGGTTCTAGGAAATCTGTCTCTTTGGTATCCTGTGCTCAGGCTACAGATACTCCATGAGCTTTAGCAAAAGAGCTAAGGTTCAAACTCCCATTCTCATGCTTGCCCACTCAGCCCCTTCTCCAGCAGTCTTCTCCGCAGCCCCATAGCTATGGGATTTAATATATTCCAAGCCATTCACCTCACTCACTAAAGTGCAAGTTGAATGGGACTTCCCTCTTCCAAATCTCCATAACTGTGGTATCTTACTGTACCCGAAGTCCAGTTCTCCACAGTTCTTCCTGCTTCATCTAGACAGCACAGAAAATTATCTCACATTATGTATACTTGAGAGTGTTGACTCTTGACCTTTTCTGTGGGGTGATTTGGCATGTTTAATTTGGAGATGGATCTGAAGAACAAATGGTCATACAGAGAGCTATTTGACGATGTTGAAGCTGGGTCCTTCCTTGCTCTTCCCAGTCTACATGTGGTACACATAAGCATGAGCAGAGGCACCTCAAGCACACATGTACATTATAGAACCCACTTATATGGAAGGGGTTTTCAATCTGTAAGTCATTACCTCTTTGTGGGATTAAATAATCTTTTCATAAAGGTCACCTAAGACCATCCCATCTTGTATATCAGATATTCACATTACAATTCATAGCAGTAGCAAAATTACAGTTATCAAGAGGCAGGAAATAAGTTTATGTTGGGGTCACCACAACATGAGGAACTGTATTTAGGGGGTCACATCATTAGGAAGCTTGAGAGCCACCCATGTAAGGGAAAATTGACCCTTTCTTATTGTATGCACTGGGGAAGTGTCGAGAACATGCGTGAATTTGGACACCATTTCCTTTATGAAAAACTCAAATAGCTAAGTTTCCAGCTCTCTCTTATCAGTAGATTAAAAACAAATATTTGAACAGACTAAACTAGGCACTCTCCTCTGCTTCCTGGAAGAGAGCAAACTGGGATAATCTGAAGTTGCATGTTGTATATTAACCGTCAGACGACTGATTTCACTGGTGCTCACCGCATAGAGACATATAACAAGTGCCACACCCAAGTCATTTGCCTTGTGTTGTTGCATTCGTTGGGCTAAGCCTCTGGGTAGCAGCAAGCTTAAATTATTTATTGCTATATATTCTCAAAACATAGTAGCAGCAATAGCAGCAAATGAAATTCTGGCCTGAAAATCAATGTATTTTGCATTATTATGTCACCTGCCTAGCTTAGCCTTCCGCAATGTCCTTACAATTCAAGTTTGACTTCAAGGCCCATGATCTCACAGTGGACACCTTTCTGCGCCATTAGAGGAGGGAAATGGGGCTTGAGAGAAAGTGGGGTTCTTTTCAAGAAACTGCATCTGGTTTTTATAAATTCAAATTGAGGGAATGTGTTGCTTCAGCTGCAAAAGGAATCATATATAGAGATTGAGTTTGCCCTTCCAAAACTGGTCCAATTTTAAGTTGTTTAAGAGGAAATAGTCACTTCTACCCTAAGAGGTTTTGCTAGTACCCAATATGTTCCTTAAGCTTCGATGCAGCTCTGCCTCTCTAATTTGGCATCACCAATATTTGCAGAATTTAGTATTCCCATTTCCGCCAACCTTAATTTCATCTTTCTCTCTTTTCTGATAGACCTGAGTATCTCAACATTCACTTTGTCTTCCATTACTTCCTGGACTAGCAGTGAGTGCTCTCCAGTTATCTGGAAAGTCTCACTTCCCTATAGAAATGATTGATAAATTATGAATCAATTTAATTTAAAACGCCACTATGTACATATATAAATACATTTGTGCACACATGCACTTAGACATATGTACATATGTATTTGTTAGGAAATGTGAACACAAACTGGAATGATATGCAGTTACCTCTTTTATATATTACTGTATAACAAATTATCACAAACTTACCAGCTTAAAGTGACTCGTGTTTCTCTTTTGTAATTTTTAATTATTTTTTAAAAGAAAACAAACTATTCATTTTCATTTTACATACCAATCCCAGTTCCCACTCCCTCCTCTCCTCCCATTTCCTCCACCCACCCTCCACTCCACCCCCATCCACTCCTCAGAGAGGGTAAAGCACACTGCTTTGGGGAAGGTCCAAGGCCATCCCTACTTTATCTAGGCTGTGCAAGGAATCCATCCAAAGAGAATAGGTTGCAAAAAGTCAGTACAAGCAGTAGGAATAAATCCTGGTGCCACTACCAGTGGCCCCACAGTCTGCCCCAGCCATGCAACTGTCAACCACATTAAGAGGGTCTAGTTTGGTCCTATGCTGTTTCCTTCCCTGTCTGGCTGGAGTTGGTGAGCGCCCATCAGCTCAGGTAAACGGTTTCACTGGGTGTCCTCGTCATGGTCTTGACTTCTTTGCTCATAGTCTCACTCTCCCCACGCTTCAGTTAAATTTTGGGAATTCAGTCCAGTGTTCTGAGACAAGTCTGTGCCTCTGTTTCCGTCAGTTGCTGGATGAATATAGTGATATATAAGATGATCATCAGTCTGACTACAGGGCAAGGTCAGTTCAGGCACCCTCTCCTCTATTGCTTAGTGTCTTACCTGGGGTCATCTTTGTGGATGCTTGGAAATTTCTCTAGTGCCATGTTTCTCGCTAGCCTCATAATGGCTCCCTCAATCAAAATATCTCTTTCCTTGCTTGACCAGTGTCTCAGAGTCACAGTATGTTTGAGAACCTGTCTTAACTTGGTCTTCTGTTTCAAAGCAACTGGCTAGGCTTCCATCAAAACATCGGCTGAGCCCAGGTATCCTGTGAAGAATCTGAAGGGAAACAGCCTCTCTAATTACTTTCAGTGTGCTAGCATGATCAGTGTCCCCTTGCATTGCGTGTGGGGGATGCAGCTCATTGTTGCTATTTTCCATCTTCATTTATATGCATTGTACCCCTATAATATTAGGAATTCAGGCATTCTGAGAATTTCTTCAGTCATCCCTTCTCTCCCAGCACCAACTACCAAATAACGTACATGACTTTGCATGGTAGGTTGGATATAATTTTGTCAACTTGGATACAAAGTAGAGTCACCTAGGAAAAGGGCCCTCAACTGAACTGGGAAACTGCCTATATTAGATTAGTCCGTGGCCAAGTGGGCAGTGCTTAATTAGCGACTGATGCAGGAGGGCTAGCCCATTATGGGTGGTGTCACACATGTATAGGTGGCACTGGGTTGTATCAGAAAGCAAACAGAGCCAGGCATGGGAATCAAGCCAGAAAGCAGTGTTCCTCTGGCTCCTGCTTCTGTTCCTTTCTTGAGTTTCTGCATTACCTCCTTGACGAAGGGCTATAATGTGGTGTAAGGCAAATAAACTCTTTTCTTCCCAAGCTACATTCGGCTGTTGTGGTCACATGGTATCTCCATTTTAACCCCATATGCGTACACACCTATATACAACATGTTCAACACACACACACACACAAACATATACTCACGCATTCCTAAAGCAACACAAACAAACGTACACACTACACAGAGAGAGAGAGAGAGAGAGAGAGAGAGAGAGAGAAGGAAGGAGGGAGGGAGAGAGAGAGGGAAGGAGGGANAGAGAGAGAGAGAGAGAGAGAGAGAGAGAGATCATTGGTGACAAAGACAGAGATTTAGGAGCAGTTCTTAGGAACAGTGAAGGAGAAGCCTTACAGCACACTGCTCCTAGCAGAGCCCCTCTTCCTCCCTCACTGCCCATTCACTTTTCCTTGCTCTGGGAATCTCTGGCCCTTTCTCTCCGTCCTTCGGAATCATCCCTTACCTGGTATGGAGCAAAACAGCATCAGTCATTTTCTTGGGATTTCACTGAAGTTCAAACAATTTATGGGCAGTAAATGGTTCAACTGTCTGCATTGTTCATCCAACAGTGATTTTCTTCTTAAGCTTTCTCCCTATGTTTAAAATGAAATCACATTCTTGACCTTGTATTTTGTGAGCAATCCATGGCTTAGCGAATGCAAGAACTTGGAAGAGAATCTACTAAGGCCAAGTTCTCAATCAGTATTGGATATCAGTGTGTCTTTTCCAGAAATATAAGTGCCTTGCTTTGTTAAGTCTTGACAAAGGGCATTCACTACAGGTGCTTTTGTGCTCCCTCTGAATTAGAATAGGTGTCAGGAGATTAACATAATGAAGATTAATTACTGACTTGAGTCACAATTTGATGCAGATCAGTCAGTCCTCTCCTTTAAACAATGCCCAGGGACCCCTGGCTCCTTCTGGTTTGTGGTGCAGCGCAAGAGAAGGGCAGGGGTCCACAGTCAAGTAAGAAGACTCAGGCACCACCTGTGCTCACCATCCCACGGCTGCACCACCAGCTGAGAGAATGGATGTTTCTACAGTGGGAGAGAAAAAGTAAATGGTCAGATTCTTGGTCCAACTCTTAGTTATTATATGATGGTTAAGAAAACAACATGAACACAACCAGGCAGTCAGTCACAAGTGCAGAGGCACATACCACACTCGAATAAAAATGTTTTAAAATAGCACAGGATCAACTTAACATGACAGGTACTCATGCAATTTGAGTGAGATGAAACATCACCTCTGTTCTTCCTCTTTTTAGAAAACTCATACATTCGTGAAAGGTTGTTACCTCTCACCTCCAGAATGCTTCCTCTCCTACAGTCCCTTCTTCCCCTCCAAGGTCTGCAGGGCTAGTGATGGCATCTTCTCTTTTCATTCTTTTTTTTTTTTAGAAATTTATTTCCACTCCTTTCTCTTCCCTTCTTACTATTCCCACAACCCTCATTTCCTCTCAACTTTGTAACTTGTCTCACACATACACACTCACACACTCACACGAGTCACACACACTTACATATATTCACACATGCGCGTGCACACACACAACCTACTGTGTCCTTTTAGTGCCGATTATTTGTGCATCGTTTAGGGCTGACCACTTGGAACTGGATCAAGGGGCTCCTCACTGAAGAAAACCGATTCTCCTTTTCTCAGCATCCATTGATTGTGGCTCTTCCTAGGGGTACAGCCTTGTAAAATTTCATTCATTCACATTCACATGTCAATCAATGTTTTCATTATGCAGGTCTTTTTTAGGCAGCCATACCATTGAGGTTTCTCAGGTACAGCTTCTCTGTTATGCTAGAAGACACTATATCCCAGCAGCTTCTAAGTAATCAAATACGATCATCGTGGCAGGGTTTTAGTTCTATCATTTGATTACAAAAGAAACAGCCCTCCTTTTTCTTTTAGTCTCTTTCCATCGCCTTCTGGACTTGTATGTTTTAATGATGTTTTTGGCCTCATTGCCAAGGCACAGGTGGGAAGGGGAATTTATTCCTCTACAAACAAAACTTTCTAGAACTATAACCTAGGTAATACCTTTGACACAGTCAAGTGTGTGATCGCAAATGGTATGACCAAAGGAAGATGAAATGAGTTTATGTTTTTCTTGTTCAGTTTGGGATACTTGGAAAAATGTAAAGGAACCTTCTCACTGGGGATAAGCTGTTGTCTTCTATAGAAAAGTGTGGATTAAAGCAATGGAAGGATAAAACTTCAAAGTCCCTCATAAAATATAGACCATATGCTATACAACTAAGAACAAAGTACATAAGTTCCTTTTCTTTCACTCTGTTTTCATAATGTGTCATGGCTTTGTAAAACTAAATTAACACAGCGATGTGGATGAACTTTAAGCCTCCTTTGACTGATTAGGCTCAGCCATGAAGGAAGTCTCTGGGGTTTTCTGGTGGGTAAAGTATGTATCTTGACCGATATCTCCATAAGGAGAAGGCAATGGCACACTGCATTAAGAACTTTAAAATTGTATGACTCAAAACAACAAGCACTCATTTCTTCTCCACGCAAACGCCTTTGTGAAATCTTTGAGGTGATGGTTGGTGGAGCTTTGAGCAGTAACTCCATGACCCCAGAAGAAGCCTACTTAGGTAAAACATTTTTCTCCCTAGGTCCCAGGATGCAGATAAAGGGAGTTAGCTCCTTGACAGAGGAGCACCCCTGTTTGGAGTGACATTGAGCACTGGAAGTTGTGCTTATCTGGAGGGAACTGCTCACATGGCCACAGTTACCTCCCAAGGGACAGTGAAATAGTTATCTGCATGTACCTGCCCTGAAAAGATAATCAAATATTTGTATAGGGGGTACAAGTTTCCATGACTACTTGATATTTAGAACATAAAAATAAGCCTTTCCACTTGTTTTAAAGATCCTTCGGTCCAAATAAAGTTTATTGTTATCTCCGTAACAGTTCACATCCTGCCCCCCAAATCTCACTCTTTCCGCCAGCAATCCATTCAAATGTATCTGGGAAAGCAAAGCCTCTATCAGAATATGGTATTACATGACATTGTAACCTTTCTCCCTTCCAGAAAACCACCCTTTATGAATAAAACATGGGTGACCTTTAAAAACTTAGCTGTTGTACCAGGTGACTGCATATTAACAAGCTTTTTGAAGGACCAGGACAGGCACTATATGTTTCAGTTAAGGATAGATAATAGAACTACTCAAATAATTTATTATTTGATTCAATACAAGGAATAAACAATTTTACACAGTTCAGTTGTATAACTGTACATGACTTCAACTCATTGGGCAGGCACCAGGTTGAAGATTCCATGCATATAACAGTGATTTTATCTTCTTGAGTTCCTTTGATTCAGTGTTGACTATTTCTGAAAAACAAAATCCAAGATTTGTGAAAGAAAGCCCAGAATGCTTCTGAACAAATCCCCAGGCTCTTCAGTATTGGACCCTCAAAGTCATTCCTGCCTGAGAAGGGGATTCTGGGAGGTCGGTGAGAAGGCGTTTGCTTGGGAACTGTGTCAGTGTTATGAGGAATATTCAATCAAGTCACATGCATATATACATGAACAAGTCTTTACCTTGGTGTGAAGTGCGCAGAATGCCAAGAGGGGAAAGAGGAAACTGAGGAAGATTGACTCTGTTTAAGTGGCTTGTTTTAGCTGCATAGCTTAGAGGTATTACTCTTAAACTGCACCTTCCTTCTGGAGTTCTGGGCTCTGAGACTGTATTCCAAGGGGAGCTAAAATGTAGATAGGAGCCAGGTTTAATGAGGGGAGCTGAGCAATTGTGTGCTTGTGAATAGGGAACTTTTATGAGATGGCTTTACCACTGAAAACAATGTTGGGCAGCCATTTGATCACAATTCAATGATTCTCTCAGGCTAAACAGGATACCCTGGTATCAGGCAGCAAAGGAGTCATAAGGTCCATAGGAACGCACCTTGCTTTCCCCTCGATTTGGTTTTCCACTTCTTCAAGTGTCTGCTTCGTTAGGAATGGTGGTATACTAGGTGGCAGGGCCTAGAGTCCTTTGATGGCCTAGGAGGTGCTTCAGGGTTGAGTGAGTCCACGTGACTTTAAACTTCCCAGTGAGCAGAGGACACCACTTTAGCAGCGTAGTGATGCCATCAGATTGGCTTTAGAAGCGTAGTGATACCATCAGATTGGCTTGGCCTTAGCTGTTCTATTCCAGCCCTTGAAAGTTTTAAGCAGAGATGGTTCTCCCGTGGAATCCCTCCTACTCTTGGGAATATTCCTCTTTTTTTGTCTTAATAAATCAGCATTCGCTCTGTTTAAAAAACAAACAACAAACAAAACTCATAATCGAATGCAATGTGTTTGCCTCTTGATGTGAGCAAAGCTGAAGCAAGCACAGCCACCACAGAAAGGAGAGAGAAACATGTTTTATTTTCATCAGGTAAGGCGGTCCCAAGAGTTATTTCTAAAGCAAGGCCATCCTTGATTGGAGGAATCATGGGTATTTTGTTTGTGGAATCCTTGTATATGCATAAAGAAAAGTACCCATATGTACTTTAAGGGTACACGTAGTCTTAAATACACCCAGTAAGAGTACGAATGCCCCAGGAAACTCAACTGGGCTGTGCAGTGTTCTCTCTCTCTCTCTCTCTCTCTCTCTCTCTCTCTCTCTCTCTCTGTTTCTTTCTCTCTCACACACACACAAACACACCTACATGCACATACACAGACATGAATATAGAAAAGGAACTAGCTGGAAAGGGGAGCAGGAATAACATGAATGGCAAGGACACAAAGGGGTAAAATGGGAGTGTGTCTGGCTATGAACACAATATTACATACAAGTATGAAACTGTGATACTGACACCTATGACTATATAATTAGCATATGCTAATAAAACCTTTATAAAAGAGTACATCCCTGAGAATGATCACATTAATATCATAGTTCAAGAAACATGTTGAACATATATTTAGGCATGCTTAGCTCCAGATGCTGGAACACATGTTCAAAGGTTAAGCTAGTGGACGGAAACAATCTGGGGTATGCTCGGTGGAGTCCCAGAAATGACAGGCAGGAACTCAGTTTGGTGTTCTCAGCTTTTGTCAAAGTTTAAGGAGATAAAGAAGAATACTTTGAAAGTATTTTAACATAGTTTAGCTCTGTGCCTCACTTGATGGCTGACCAATTAGATCAGCGTGCAAAGCTTCCTCGAGAACTCTTCCTCTGTGACACGGGGATGCCCATCTCACCAGCATTTCTACCTTGTAGCCTGAGGTGCACCAGCAAGCTTGGGACAATCAATTCACCTCCATCCTAAAATAAGGAATGCACGAGTAGTGTTTTTGCCTATCAGAGACCAGAGTGTTCACCATATGCCAAGGAACAAGGTTAGTAATCAACTCAGCCAATGTCAGAGACACACTCAATATTCAACCTTGTCTGTTCTACTACTTGCTTTTGTCAAGTTCCTCAAATCGCTGGTAAAGAGGCCCAGATCAAATCAATTAGTTCACATTTTCAAAACTTCTTTGTTCCAGGAGGACTTCCAGATGGTATGACCTTCCCTATCAGAAGTCTTAAATATGTGAATTTTAATAATAAAAACAAGTAGTGATTTCCTTACTTCTCAGGCAAGGTGGAGTCAAAGAGTCAAAGCTGCTTTACCAACTAAGAGACTAAGCCCTAGGTTGCAAGTAATTACAGACTTTGGCAATGGTACATGCTTTATAATTTTCTTTGGGTAGTGTCTGCATTTTGAACTGCATGTTCATGTAGGCATGTTCATCCTAGATAGGAGTATTGCTTATAGTAAAGGGATGAAGTCATGACCCACGCTCAACCTTACTGGAGGAGGTCTCATGAGACTCTGACATTAATGTCAGGTCGCTTCACAGTCCAGGATGTTCTATAGAGTGTTTCTTGTAGCAGGTGAGCAACTAGTTACAAAGCTAAGGCCCAGAGGGCAGGGTTGGGAGAGAGGACCATTCTAAGATGTGAAGATTGTTTTCAGACGAGTGAAAGATGCTATTCAAAGAAGATGCTATCTGGACAACAGAGCATTTAGAATTAGAAAATTGGCAGCTTGTGGGGAGTGGAGAGGCTGGTAAGGGAGTGGGAAGGGGTGAAGGGGAATGAGAATGAGAACATGAGGGATCTAGATGAGTTGGGTAAAGGACAGAGAGAGAGAGCAAGGGAGGAGATACCTTGAAAGAGGGTGCTGTTGTGGGGTTAGCGAGAAACCAGGCACTAGGGGAACTCCCAGGAAACCACAAGAATGATCCCAGCTAAGAAACTAAGCAATAGTGGAGAGTGTACCTAAACTACACTTCCCCTATAATCAGATTGATGATCAACTTAATTGCCATCATAGAACCTTCATCTAGTAACTGATGGAAGCAAATGCAGAGATCTGCAGCTAAGCACTGGGCTGAACTCCTGGAGTCCAGTCATAGAGAGGGAGGAGCCACATGACAAGCAAAGGGGTCAAGACCGTGATGGGGATACCCACAGAAACAGCTGACTCAAGCTAGTGGGAGCTCACTGACCCCGGGTTGACAGCTGAAGAACCAGCATAAGATCAAAGTAGGCCCTCTGAATGAGGGTGACAGTTGTGTGGTATGAGCAGTTTGTGGAGCCACTAGCAGTGGAACCAGTATTTTTCTCTAGTGCATGAACTGGCTCCTTGGAGTCCATTTCCTAAGAGGGGATACCTTGCTCAGCCTAGATATAGGGGGAGGGCCTTGGTTTTATTTCAAGTGATATGACAGAATTTGTTGACTTCCCTTGGGAGGCCTCACTTCCTCCTCTCTGAGGAATAGATGAGGCCTGGGGAGAAAATGGGAGGAGTAGGAGGATGGGAGGGAGAGGGAGCTGGGATTGGTATGTAAAATAAGATTGTTTTAAAAAGTAAGAAAAAAAAGGGAAAAATAAGTGAGACTCAAGAGCGTAATGGATAACCACAAATAATGACTCAACAAAATTTGAAGTAATATGCATTAGAATATCCTGCAGTTACTTCAAACATCACATTGCACTAGAGCATGAAGTAACTGGGAAGTGACTTTAGCATATTATTAAATAAAGAAAGATTGTCTCAGAAATAAAGTACATAACAAAAAATTAGCTGGCACACATTCAGAATGATTATTATCACTGTTATTGTTAACACATAGAACACAGATTTTGAAGTACATATAAAACTACAAGGGCTGGAGAGATGGCTCAGTGGTTAAGAGCATTGCCTGCTCTTCCAAAGGTCCTGAGTTKAATTCCCAGCAACCACATGGTGGCTCACAACCATCTTTTCAGGCCTGCAGGCAGACACACAGACAGAATATTGTATAAATAATAAATACATAAACAATAAAAATTGTTTAAAAAAAACTACAAAAGTCTCATTGATGACCTGTCTGATAATTCTCCACAAACCTTGAGAAGGCCCTTTGCACACTGGTGAGGGGGAGAGCTGAGTCTCCTTTGAGAATTATAGAGCCTTAAGTGACAAATGTCCTTTGAACAGTTTCACTGTCCTCATACCCACGTTTGGGCACATCTGACTTTCTTCTAATTATCTTTTATTTCTTCCTAACTTTCCTGCTTAAGCCTATATTAAAATATCTTTAATAAAATATCTATTCTCTGCTTCATAATAAATAGTTTTTTCAAGATGTAAATTTTCTTTCTATAAAATATTAAACATATTCTTTTTTCTCTTTTTGATTGAAAATGGATTTTTTTTCATATAAATGATTCTAATTCATTTTCCCTTCCTTCAGCTCCTCCTAGATCCTCTCCACATCCCATCCAAATCCATGCATGCCCTTTCTTTATCTCTCTCATTAGAAAACAGTCATCTCAAAAAATATTAGATTTACTATGACAACTATTGTAAGATAAATAACTTACTAAGATAAAAAAAATCAGAAACAGGACAAAGCAAACAGAAGAAAAAGAGCCAAAGAAAAGTCCAAGAAACATGCACAGATGCAGAGATGTACACATTCACACACAAGGAATCCCATAAAAACACAAACCAGAAACCATAATATATATATATATACACATACATACATACATACATACATACATACATACATACNCACCCCAGCCCCTGGCATCCATATACCCAAAGAGTCTGGGATGTTTGGGTGGAAAGTTCCATTTCAAGCCTCCTCTCCTGAAGAGATGCCTCAGTCCAGACTCCCTGTCTGAGAAAGCCCTCCAAACAATGGCCCCTCCCCAGAGATGCTCGGGACCACTCCCACAAGGTTTCCCCTCTCCTCTCTGAGGGCCTAGAAGGTCACCTGGGAGTGCTAGTATCCATTAATCCTGGGCCTTTTCTAATTTGGTTTGATTTGGTCTGATTTGGATTATTGTGCTGGTGGAGAGGTTTATTGGGACACAGAAACATTTCCGAGGGAAGGAAGAAAGGAAGCGCTGACAAAGAACCTCCAAAATCGCCACTGGACTTTTTTCTGTTGACGATCTTCTGCTGGGCTTAGGGCTTGTCCCTAAGGGTGGTTGTATGAATAATGCGACTCCCTCGGAGAAAACTTTCGAGTGGTTATCAATGGTCAGTAGTTTCTGGGTTAGAAATACGGGCTTGCGTGCCCTTCCCCTCTCAGCACTGGGACCCCATCTGATGCAGCCCTGTGCAAACCACCTGTGTCTTGCACTCCCTCTGACTCAAATGTCTTTCCGTCTCTCCGCTGCAGGATTCTCTGAGCCTAGGTGGTGGGGGTGAGGCGGGGAATTTGATAGAATCAGTCCATTTTTGGACTGTGTGTTCTCAAGTTCTTATTTGACACTAAAAATATTATTTCCTGAGAATTAAAGATATTTATATATCATTGAATCCTTTTGGGAAATCCTGAAAGTGTTAACTGTTTCTCATAGTTTCTATTAGAGGCCTGGTAATATTTCCTTGACTGTCAATATGTGGGATTTGATCATAAGGACACATCTGTTGTGGAAAACCAAAAGCCTGACTGAAATGGTTCAGGTACTAGTACTATAATTCAAGCATATAGGTAGCCTGTCCCTTCCATTCCTGTGAGTAAATTGGGAAGTTTCATTTAACCTACAATTATGGCAAAAATAAAAAACACCCCAAAACCAAATTGTGCTGTTTTGCTGGACTGGCGTGTGTACAAAGGCCTCTAGATGACTCAATGTAGCTTCATCGTTCGGTCCAGTGTACATACCTCCTCTCTAGAGAGCTTTAGGCAAAGAGGTCCAAGTATTGAGAAGATAAAAACCACTTGCATTTGTCATTTAGGCTCCTAAGATTTTCTAAAGGATTCATGAAATAGAGAGAGAGAAAAAAAGACATCCTCATGTAGGAAGGAGCTGGGGAGTTTTTGCACAGCCCTTTCCCTAATGTCTGGAGCACACACTGCAGTATATCTTGCTAGCCAAGGGTGATGGAAGGGGACTCTGCATGGGGCCCACCTGAGATGTTTTCTCCCCAGAGTCCTCAAGGTGTTGCAGGGCATCTGTGTGGTTGCTGGATGAACTGGATGCGAACACGAAGTCATCAATTTCAGTTGAGAGTACTCATTTATCATCCTGCCAACTTTTATTGCAAGGTAGAGATTCCCAACCTCTCTCTCTCTCTCTCTC
>LOEQ01001238.1:31197-51654 GCA_001685075.1 Bramus lutescens
AGATAGATAGATAGATAGATAGATAGATAGATAGATAGACAGGCAGGCAGACAGGCAGAGAGAATTGGAATTATTTGTCAAATTGCAACCAACAATAGTGATGCGGCTTGAGAATTTATTATTATGTATTAAATACTGACACAGTAAAAGAATTTTTTTAAGTGCATCTCTTTCCTCTTTGATTATGGAATAGTAAGGGGCAACTGAGATCAGAAGGCAAGAAAACAGCCTTAGTGGGCTCTGATGCAATATGGGCAGCTTGGAAGGTCCATTTATTTCCCTCAATAACTATAGTGTTGCATGACAGGTTATAGGCCATGGGAAGAAACCTGATATTACTTTGCTAAATAGACAGAATAGCAAATCAATTCCTAATGAGTTACTTTTATATTATTATCTATTATTTTTATATTATCATCCCAGTCCTCATCAGAGCTCATATTTTCAGTAGATGTCATTAACAGAGACCCACAACTAGCCAAATGGCAGAGACCAAAAAGCTACAGAATATTCAGTCCTAAATGGGAGGGACATCTAGATCATCTCCTGTATTCCCAAGGATCAGGGATCATTGTGGAAGAGGGGCATAAAGATTGTGCTGGGTAGTTTTATGTCAACTTAACACAAACTAAAGTCACCAAGAGGAGGAAACCTCAATTAAGAAAATTCTTCCATAAGCTGGGGCTGTAGGCAAGCCTGTAAGGAGTTTTTCTTAATGATTGATGTAGGAAGGCCCAACCCATTGTGGGTGGTATCCCCAGACTGGTGGTGGTCCTGAGCTCTATAAGAAAGCAGGCCGAGCAAGCCATGGGGAACAAGTCAGTAAGCAGCACTCCTCCATGGTCCTGCATCAGCTCCTGCCTCCAGGTTCCTGTCCTATTTCAGTTCCTGTCCTGACTGCCTTCAGTGATTCAACTATGAATATCAAAGCATTAGCCAAGTAAACTGTTTCCTTTCCACCTCACTTTTGGTTATGGTATTTCATCATAGCAGTAATAACCTAGACTAAGAAAAAGCCGAGACTAGCAAGAGGTGGTAGATAACTACCAGGAAACAGTATCCTTGGGACACAACAGAGCAGTTGTGCTATGAATTTACAGTGGTTATGACAGCAGCCACAAGCCCCATGCAAACTCAAGCCAGACAAAATCCCTGTATGATGAGTAGCTTAGCATGAAATCCCATGCCTAGCTGAGGTGCTACTGACATTATGAGATGCTTAGAAAGGGAGAGAAGACATCGTTTTCTTTAAGAGTGTACTATCTGGTAAGTCAGCCAAGCTCCAGTGAAAAGCTATGCATCTGAGAATATATGGGCAGCACAGATTGAACTGGATGGATTAAAAAAATGTACACAAAATTGAGTAGGTAGGTAAAGGGATGTAGGATCTTGAAGGAGTTGGGAGAGGAGATGAATATATCAATACATATTTTGCAAAATCCTGAAAGAAGTGATAAAAGAGGAAAATATTAATGCAGACTGGTCATCTGAAGGATGGAATGGATAGGATGTGGGTCTTGAGGAGTCTCAGTTGGAAAATTAAGTACTTAAAATATTATAACAATATATCATGTTAACTTTCTACTCACAGGTATGTTTGCTGTTCGTGTTACATGACCCAAAGATATTTATGACACTGGTCTTCATCAGACACATGAGGCTCTGTGACAACAAATTACTTCCCTCTGTGTGATGGAGTTGCTTGCTATTGTTGAAATTTTATTTCTTTACCAAATAGTTCATGTTATTCTAGAAAAGGACAAAAGATAATGAAAGGACTCAGGAGCTTCCCAGTCTCACCAAGGTTCTAACTGGGCTTCCCCCCAAACCTTTTGTCAGTCTCCCCTTCCTGTGTGGCTTAACCTCCTTCTACATAATTAAGATCCAGGAAGCTGCAACAGCAAGGAACTCTCATACTATGGGCTCCAAGGATTTAACATCTGAAATGTATACAAAGGACCTTTCAGAGGCACTGGTGATTTTCACACTTCTCCCAATATCTAGGAGGTGTTGTGTCCCATTGGTGAAATCTGCATGGGTCTTTGGTTTACGGATTCTACATAGATGTTGTAAATCCATTTGGACCTTGTGTTCAATCTAGATTTCCCACATCATTATTGGCTCTCTATTGACATTAACCTGATCCAAACTTTGATCTATTCCAGAAATTCCCTGAGACTTTAATGTATTTATATAGGAAAGCACCCACAACATAAGGATGGCTCCCAGATGTTGAGACACTGAACAGAGGCACTCTGACTGTAGACTAATGATGAAGTCTAACAGGGACCATTGCAAGGACAAGGCCTTTGTTACACAACAAGATTGCCATTACAGGTACAATCAACTAATTGGTGGTTAGACATTCAATAATGTAATTAGATTTGAAAAGCTGTTTATTTTTCTTATATATTCCCAATATCTAACTGAGCTAGCAAATATAGTATCCAAAATAGATTCTCTGCCTACCTCAGGATTTTAAAATAAAATGTCACAAAGGGACACATAATGGCAACGCTTAGGCAGGGACTTGAATGCTCAAGACAGAAAGAAATGACTACTTCTTAGGACTTCAGAAACTGAAGTCCTGATCAGCAGAAATTAGTTATCTTCCTAATCTTCATACTGCATTCACGTTTATTGTGTCTTTTAAAAAATCTAAGATTTGATAAACTATAATGTTTTTATGAGTCTCCATAGTGGCATTTCTATATATGCTACAGCAAATTTCCTGAGAAGATTATTATTATATTAATCAACAGTGAGTCATTTATAATTATAGTTCAGGATCTTTTATTTCTAAAAAGATCTACTTTCATTTGTATCATGACCTAAGCTTATTTTTTGCTTAAATTTCACATCATAATTCAGAACAGGAAATTCCACTGGAAAGTTGTTTTTTAAACAAAGAATTTTGTTTCCAAAAAGGGAAAATGAGAGAACAAATGGGCACAATAATGCCAATAATTACATGCTGCATGATTTTTATAACCAAGCAGTTTTTTACAGCTGCTACTGTGGGTGGGATAAAATATTTGAACACATTTTCAAACCAGTTGGTAATTTATTGAATATCAGTAATCTTTATGGCAGGTTGAATTTTAGGATTTGTGGTTGATCTATTTGTAGCGGAAATCAAAAGGGCACGTACAAGCTAGCATTCTGCTTTCTGCCTGATTCAGCTGAAAGCCACTTCCATAGGACTGTAGGCCTCCAAGAGAAAAAAAAATGATGGGGAAAAAAAAACAACTGCAAGAGACAAAGAAAAGAATGCGCATGGTTCCTGAAAATAGAGTTCAATACCTACTGACCACCAAAAAAAAAAATCAGTTTGTCAAAAGAGAATAGTCAGGCAACCTCACCTGATTAAGCCTCAGAGCATTTTGATCAAATAATCTGCTCACCTAAGATACTAAATGAGCCTGGAATCTGGCAAGGATGAGTGTCACAATTTTTTCCTTTCCTCTAAGGAACATCATCATCACCTCTTCTGCTTTAATGACACTATTGGAAAATTAGATGGAGAGATGACTTACATAATAAAAAAGGTTAAATTTTCACTCTAGCTGTTTAATCAAAGACACTGTTATTGTAACAATAGGCAGTGAATAAAATTCAGCAACTCCTAAAATGATTCTATCACCAACACCAGAATTCAAGAAAAAAATGTGAAAACTTGCAAAAATATTTCACTGTTATATTTAAACAATAGAAATTGATCAGACACTTTCAGCAGCTAACTCGTCAAGAAAGAACAAGTGTCATACTCTCTGGGCCCCAGTTATCTCTTGAGAAATTGTCTTCATTTTAAACACAACAGGTCAGTTTTCATCATGGCTTTACTTTTGTTAAACTCAAAGAAACATGCTGTCTTTCTGAGTCCATAGGATCTATAAAACCAGGGGCTTGACTGTCATCATCTTGTCCAGGGAGATCTATACAAAATAACCACACTATTTATTGGAGACACAATGACTACAGAAACAGTCATCAGAGAAAGTAGCCAAGAGTGTTTTCTCTGTGTGTCTCTGTTTCTCTGTCTCTGTCTTTGTCTGTCTCTGTTTCTCTGTTTTTCTCTGTCTCTTTCTCTCTCCATCTCTCTTCCCCCACCTCTCTCTCTCTCTCTCTCTGTGTGTGTGTGTGTGTGCAATTACTATGGAAACTTGGGAAAAGTTACTAAAATTACTATGGGCCCATAGGGAATGGCTTTCAAAGAAGGGGAAATAGGACACCCTGGTATAAAAGGCTAAAGGCAATGGTGAAACACGAAGGGTTATGCTGAGGTGGAGTAGAGGGTGGTGGAAAGGAGTAGAAAGTATAAATAATACAAAAGATATTTCAAAAAACAATATCAAAATTTCTCTAGTGCTGGGTTTCTTGCTAGCCCCATAACGGCTCCCTTGATCAAAATATTTTTTCCTTGCTCTCATCTCTGACCTTCTTCAATCTCGACTATATCATTCCTTCCAGTTCTTCTCCTCCTCCTTTTCTCCTCTCCTCTTTTTGTCTCACCCTCCTTTCTCTCTCCATCCCCATGCTCCCAATTTTGTCAGGCAATCTTGTCTATTTCCCTTTTCCAGGTGGATCTATGTATGTTTTTCTTGGGATTCACTTTGTTACTTATCGCCTCATCTTATATGATGAACTATAGGCTCAATATCTTTTGTTTTATAGCTAGTATCCACTTATGAGTGAGTACATACCATGTTCATCTCTCTGGGTCTGGGTTATCTCACTCAAGACTTTTTTTCTAGTTCCATCAATTTGCATGCAAATTTCAAGATGTCATTGTTTTTTTACCACTGCGTAGTACTCTAATATGTAGATGTGCCACACTTTCTTTATCCATTCTTCCATTGAGAGGCATCTAGGTTGTTTCCAGGTTCTAGCTATTACAAATAATGCTGCTATGAACATAGTTGGACAATTGTCTTTGTAGTATGATTTAGCATCCTTTGGGTATATGCCCAAGAGTGGTATTGCTGGGTCCTAAGGTAGATTGATTCCCAATTTTCTGAGAAACCACCATACTGATTTCCAGAATGGCTATACAAGTTTGCATTCCCACCAGAAATGGAGGAGTGTTCCCCTTACTCCACATCCTCTCCAGAATAAGTTCCAGAATCATTGGTAGTTTTGATCTTAGCCATTCTGACTGGTGTAAGGTGATATCTCAGAGTCATTTTGATTTTTATTTCTCTGATGGCTAAGAATGTTGAACATTTCCTTAAGTGTCCTTCAGCCATTTGAGATTCTTCTGTTGAGAATTCTCTGTTTAGTTCTGAATACCATTTTTAATTGGATTATTTGGAATTTTGATGTATAATTTCTTGAGTTCTTTATATATTTTGGAGATCAGTCCTTTGTTTGATGAAGATCTTTTCCCATTCAGTAGGCTGCCTTTTTTGTCTTATTGACTCTGTCCTTTGACTCCAGCTAAGACCCCAGGCAATAGAGGAGAGGGTGCTTTAACTGGCCTTGCCCTATAGTCTCATTGATGAATATCTTAAATGTCACCATAGAACCTTCATGGAGCATGATGGGGACACCCACTGAAACAGTTTACCTGAGCTAATAGGAGCTCACCAACTCTAGCTGAACAGGGAAGAAACTAGTCCCTCTGAATGTGAGTGACAGTTGTGTGGCTGGAGCAGACTGCAGGGCCACTGACAGGAGCACCAGGATTTGTCCATACTGCTTGTACTGGCTTTTTGAGATCCTATTGTCTTTGGATGGATACCTTGCTAAGCCTAGATATAGTAGGGAGGCCTTGGACCTTCCACAAACAATGTGCCTTACCTTCTCCAAGGAGTAGATGGTAGTTGGGGTGGAGGGGTAGATGGAGTGAATGGGAGAAGGGGAGGAAGTGGGAACTGGAATTGATATGTAAAATGAAAAAAGATCATTTATTTTCTTTTTTTAAAAAAGATAAATTAAATTATTTTTTAAAGACAATAAAAAAGAAAATGCAAAAAAAATTGAAACCTATTACTGTAGATGCCTCCACATATATGGACAGAATGAGACAGTTAAAATGAAATTACCCAATAATAGAACAGTAATGTCCCCCACTAACACCAGAGGCTAACCAAAATTTAAAAAAAAAAAGAATCTGATGCCAGAAGTATATTACTTCTTTTGGAGATTCTGGATAATGAGGTCCCATTTAACTCTCTCATTATTCTTGGTTACCCTTCAGGATTTGACGGTAAGACACTTTTGCTAAAGACATGACAGGTTTGAGTTCTAGCACATGATTAATTTAAGATGGTATGGACCTAAAACTTTCATCCCTACTGGTTAACATTCATGGTTCTTCAAGATGCTATGCATGCTACCAGAGGATAACAGTAATCAACAAATAAACCCAACTGTGACCTACGCAAGCTGCAACAGTGACAGTCCTAGAAAGGTATGCCTATTGGTGTAACAGTGACACAAACCTCATGGTAGCAACCAACCACTTTCTGCTTGGATTGAGAAGCCATGTCAACATATGAAGCTCATACTTAGCACCATTATTGAGAATGAACCTATGGCAAGTTAGGTCATAAGCCCTAGGGGAGAATCTACTACTACTACCTACTACTATACTGCTAAATGGACATAGTATTAAACCAACTCCAAATGACTTATTCTTATGCCTACAGAAGCATCTATTTCCAGTAGACAGTGATTAGCACAAGGTTTCACAGTTAAGCAAGAAGCAACGAATAAGAAGTTGTTGAATTTTCAGCACTAAAGGAATATCCATATCACAAGTCTCTCCCAAGGTCCAGGAATCATCAACAAAGAGGGGTAGGAAAAGCATAAGAGTCATAGGCAAGGATTCAATGCCAATGAATATCTTTTATATTTTCATGTAGGTTTCTTTTTTAATCAGCCACAAAACCAATACAAGAGAAAAGCATAGACGGAGTACTACATCTTCAGAACACAGGAAAGTGACCTCACATGTGATCTCACAGTGGTTGTGACAACATGCACAAAACCTGTAAAAGCTCAAGTTAAACCAATTCACCACATAGAGAAGAAAGTAAGGCATACAACCCTACCACTAGCCATGGAGCAATTGACAATTGTTAGCTACTAGGAAAGGAATGGTCAGTGGTCAGTTTTCTCTATAAGTATAGACCTTGGTAAACCAAAGAGGTTCTAGTAGAGTATCACACATGGATGAAAGTTTTAAATAGCACCGATTGGTCTTAAAGGACTAAGAAGAAAGGATATATATGTCTTTGTGTGTGTGCATGCTCATGTGTAACACATATTGTTGTTACATACCTATGGTATAGAATTCCCAGCTGTATGCTATGAATATGTTTTATTACCATTAGCTAATAAAGAAGCTGCTTTGACCTATGGCAGAGCAGAATATAGCAAGGTTGGGAAACTAAACTGAATGCAGGGAAAAAGAAGGTAGAGTCAGGCAAATGTCATGTAGTCACCCAAGAAGCAAATGGTAACAAACCACAAGCCTCGTAAAATATAAAATAATAGAAATGGGTTAATTTAAGATGTAAGATCTAGCTAGGAATACGCCTAAGCCATTGGTCAAACAGTGATACAATTAATATAGTTTTGTGTGATTATTCAGGTGTGGGTGGCTGGGGAAAAAAAGCACAGTCTTTATTTATACACATATATATGGTTCTTATATAGTATATGTGTGTGTGTGTGTATGTAATAACAATATTTTTAAAGAGGCCATGAAATTGGGAGGCATGGGAGTCAGGGTGGGGCACTAGAGGAATTGGGCAAAGAAAAGGGAGTAGTTTTCTTAACAAAATTTCAACAGCATTGTTTTTATAATTTCCTCCTGGATTATCTTCTTTCCCTCATTTATTTATAGTGATATGTTATATATTCTCACAAATCCTTAGCTGTTGTGATAAAACATGTCTTTCAAGGCCATAAAATTATTTGATGAGCAGAAATTTTTACTTTTGTGTGTAGTTAAAGTTATCAGCATTTTCTCTTGTAGTTGATTTTGTGGCTGGTTAAAAAAGAAACCTACATGAAATTCTAAAAGATATTCACTTAAAGAACATTCTATGTATTTTTTTTGGCATTGAATCCTTGAATTCATCTAGGGTTAATTTCGGTCTATAAGAAAAATTTTGTCTATTATAAAAATTTACTAAGGTAATTTTAATAATAATTAGTAAGGTAATTTTAATAATAATTACTAAGGTAATTCTAATAATAATTTTGAAAATACTTTAAAATAAGAATGAAAGACAGTCTTACACACAAGGTAGATGTCAGTCAGTTTCACACAGATTCTCAGTCTCCTCAGAATACCTGAGAGACCAAGTGCCATTCTACAGCAATGAGCCATCCAGCAACTCAGCTGACTTACTGAACCGCCCTGGCTTCAGAGAAGAGCCTTGGAATCTGCTTGCTGATACCTACCTAGAAGGCACACTGAAAAGAAAGAAGGAGGTACCACATGTGTACTGCCTAGCTCAAGCCCTAACTAGCATAGTGTTCCCAGTAAGTCTCCCACACCACCCAGAAAGTCAAAGGCTGAGTGCCTCTGTGGTTGTCCATCCAGGACAGCCTTCTCACCCCAAATGGAGACGTCATAAAAGTAGCACCTCCTCAAAAGCCACATGGAAAGGCAGGTGGGTCACCAGGGTCACAAAGCCAAGGAAATATTCTTTTTAAATTGAAATTGCTGCAGTAATAGGAAGAGAAATCATGCCAGGATCATAGGTGCCCATTCTATTTTGATGTTGGTATTAGCGGTGTGTAATCACAGATCCTCTGTTTCTTGGAATTTCTGGGATTCAGTTCTTAATAATTTCTGACCCAGAAAAGACCATGAGAAGTCTTGGTCTTCTCTTCCCTCCATGCCCCCTTTCAGCCTTCACTCTCCACCTTGTATTGCCAGTTTGCTTTACACAATTCTGTTAAGTTACCTAACATCATAATATGACTCAGAAGTAATTGTATTTTTAAGAATTGTTCTTATCCAGTGTTGAATATCTAAAGGCTTACCTAGCTCCTGGAAATATTACTGACTTCTCCTCTTGTACAATGCAGCAACCTTTGAGGACAAAGTCTGGAAATGATTAGAAGATGATGAGGGATATCTGACCTTCAATATTTAAGAAGTTTGTGTACATGCACATAAATATGAGCATGAACACATATGTATGTACACAAGAGAAATTGTGGCTTTTAATTTCATCAAATATCAGTTGAGTTTTATGTCTGCCCAATACTTGATATTTTCGTGATCAAAATACCTCTGAATTTCTCCATTATTTGTAGTTGAGGTTTATATAGAACGTTAGCAGTTTAAGAGTGTTAACAAACTTAAAAGTAGAGAGTGAAATCTTAAAGTGTAACTCACTGATATAGCATTACTAACCTAACATTCCAGATTCCATCACCCACATGTGTACACACAGTCATGCACACACACACACACACACACACACACACACACACACACACTCATTGCAGAAGATTCCCTCAGCCAGTTTCAAGAAAGATCAAGCCTCCTACATATACCTACAACTTCCCTGCTTTGCAAATTCTGTCATTAACTTCTTTGGAAACATGTTTCCAGGAACCATTGGGCTAGATGGTGAAACCAGATGGGAATTACTTGCTTCATTGACAGTAGAGGAAGGTGGGGAAATCTCCCAACTGAAGCATTGCCTCATGGCCTGTGTGGTTACTTCGGACTATCATCCGGACAGTTTAAATTGGTTGGTAAAGAAGAGGAATGTTTCTCAGTTTTCATGCTTGTGCAATGCAATTTCAAAAGCAAATGGGAAAAGCCTCCGTGCTTGTTCAGCACAGAACCCCAAGCTCCTGTGAAAATCTATGGGCCTACGACAAGGATGAAAATGTACGGAAAGTCATGGATACTGAATTAAATGACACAGGACTTGTTCTCCATGGTTTGCCTTCAACAGTCAGCAGCCAACACTGAGAGCACAGAGGGAAGCAGGAGTGGAACCAGCACAGTAGGGCATAGGAACAGTAAGGGAGGACATAGTGCAGATGAAGTGAGAGGAAGACACTTGGGTGTGGGCACTGCCCAGGATTGCCACTGCCGAGATAAGAAATAAAGAGGCCCCCGGAGTGGGGTCTGATGGAACAGGCCTTCCCATTTGTCTCAAATAACATGTGCCCACATGTGCAGACAGGAAACAGAATTGTTCAGAAGTGAGAGGTGAAAATCCTGCTGAATGCTGTTTACTCAATATGGAATGAAAAAGAGACAGTTCTGGTCATGCCAGGAATTCCCTGCTTAAATTGTTCACCTCAGTCTGCTGTGTGGCCTGAGATATACAACAGAGTCACGGCCAGATTAGGCACCTCTGTGACTTAGGATTACTGGGCAGGCACAGACACTCTGAACTAATGAGCAAATGAGCCCATGTGGGAAAGAACTAAATTGAATGAGAACCCAGATCCCTGTGTCCTCCCCGTTAACCCCAAGCCCTTCCTTCTCACCCCAACCCTCCGCATCTCACTCTCCTCCATGTCTCCATTTCCAGAGTCTCAGCAAGGAGCCCATTTAAAGAAATTCAGAATTCTGTCATATCTCATTCTTCTCTAGAAAATTCAACCAAAAAACAAATTAAAAGAAAGAGATGGGAGAAATGTTGTAAATTTTGTTGTCTGGAGAGGCTGCCTAGGTTGGTCTTAGACCAGATGCTTTCGTGATTCTTGACAGCTTGTTAGAAAGGCAGTTTAGACATCAGGCATCTCTACCATTGAATAAGAGTCTCTGTTTCATAAATTAGCACACAGTATTTTCAGATACTTATAAGGTACACACAAATATTTAATACATAGCATATAGTGGTCAAGTCAGAGTAATTAGCATTACCCCTGACTCAAACATTTAGAATTTATCACGCAGCCTTTCATGAGTAACCATTAGCTGCCAAAAGCTTCTCATAGAGGAGTGACGGTGTTGATAGGCTTAGTCTTATACAGGTCTTGTGCATGAGACTGTGGCTTCTCAACCATAGTTTCTGTGGGCTCATGGTTGCAACGGCCATGTCATTTCCAGATGACATTGGTCCACAGCGCTCTTCCCATCCTCTGGCTCTTGGGTTCTATGTCCTCCTTTCTTTTGTAATCAGACATTTATTCTTAGCATTTTGACTAGTTATGTGTTTATGTATTAACCATCACTTGCTGAAAACAGAAATTTTCCTAACCAAAACCAGGAACCAGCACTAATCTATGGATATAAACAAAACAAAAAAACATAAGGCAATTCGGCACCACATCCATTCAGCAAAATAATAGCAACTGGTTCTTTACTAAGGATTGTGACCGCTTTAGCCATAAACGTTTTTCCAGGTTTACAGAACATACATGACTTCTCTCCTTTGGAGTGGACCTCAAATCTAATCAGAAAGCAGTTGGCTGACCCTTTGACAATCATGCCCCTATTGCACCAGTGGGCACATCTTGGTGTTGACTCTCAGGATTCACAGTTGGGTAAGGATTTGTTGACTTTTCTTTCCCAGTGGATTACATACATTCTGGCACCATTAAGAAGAAAATTCCTACTCAGTTCCAACATGATTTTTCTATGTTCTGAAATTCAAAACATGTGATATGTTTAATATTGAGCTCTCACCATCTAGGTATGGTGGGCAGCAAAAAGTGAAACCACTTACAGTTTCTATGTGCTGAAACAATTCAAACTCTTCTAACTGTCTCAAAACACACAATACCTCCAGGCAGACTATAATCTACTTACTATACTATAGATTTTTTTATTGCACTGGAAACAACTCTTCCTGCTTGATGGCATTGTCTCATACCTTGCCCCTTCACTTCTAATGCCTTAATGTCCAGTATTTTACTTTATATTTCTATGAAATCAACTTTGATTTTTACCTCCCACAAATGAGAACAGTAGCAACTGTATTCTTGTGCTTGTGTTATTTCATTAGCATAATATTAAAGTTCACATATGAAATATCCTTCACAGATGCATGCAGTTGTTCTTGGGCTTTAGACACTGTTTGGGGAGATTGTAGAACCAAGTAGGGCCTAACTGAAGTGTGGCACTGAGAAAAGTTCCTAGTAACCAGAACATCTCCAGGGTTGTAACTTCCTTCCTGTAAATCTTTCCCACAATGTCCAATTGCTATCAAACAACAAGCTACAACCGCTTCTTTTTTCATCTCTTATTTTCAGAGGTCCTCATGACTGGCTATATAGTCATATAAACAATAACAGGAAATGTAAAGGAAACCTAAAATTGTCTTTGTTCTTGGATACTTGATCAATTAGTTTTCTATTATGGTGGCAAAATAGCTAAGAAAATAATCTCATAAGTCAGAAAGTGTTAGGGCTTGGGAGCAGCTCAGTGGAAGAGCACTCATCTAGCATACAAATGGCCTTGGATTCCTTCCTCCAGTACCACAAAGGAAAATCACAAGAAGGAATCATTTATTGGGATTGATGTGTTCAAAAGGCCCATTCCATAATCACTTGGTTCCATTACATTTGGGTCCCCTGGTAACTCAGTTCATTGTACTGAGAACCTGAGACTAAGGTGACCCTGTCACCTCATGGTATAGGAAGGGTCTAAGATCCCAATATCCCCATTAGGTGACTTCCACAATCACATAGCTTCCTTCCTAAGGCCCAACCGTCTACATACTTCCATGCTTCTCAATAATGTCATGTGCTATAGAATAAACTGTCTGACATATGAGCCTTTAGGGACGTTTAAGGTCAAAAAGTAGTCCCACTAAAAGTGTGACTCTCACATTGCAGCACCATCTGTGAGCATGGTACAATGCAGAATTCTGGATCCCACCTAAGCCTACTGCATCTACATTTAACAAGTTCTTTCTCTAAGTGATATGGGTGTACACATTAAAGTTTGAGAAGCCCTTGCCAAGGAAATGATGTGCTCATATATGCTATTCAGTGCTAACAACATATCCCTTGATCAACTGAATACATTCTATTCTATTAGAGTAAGCCAAACAATATACAGTAAGGGTATTTATTTACTGCTCTTGATTTACGTTTTCCTGCCCCTCTAATCCACTTCTAGTGACTTGTGAACAGAATGAAGCAAGCATTTACTACTCTGCCCATCCACAAACTGTGACCAGGTAGAACTTACCCCAACCAGGTGCATGAGCCAGGCCCAAGATAGCAACAAAGGTTCCTTCTTTTATTCTGCTTAAACATCACAAAGCAACAAGAAAAGATCACTCCTGCTATGTCTTCTCTGACTTAGTAAAGCTGTAGAAGTCACAAATCTTATTTTAAAGAGAAATCTATAAATAAATTGAGATTGAACTTTACTATTTTTACTTCATCAAACCTTCCTCTTTAAATGTAAAAGTCTAACTTTCTGGGTTGTTAATAGCATGTTGTGCTAAACTACAGTGATCTGATATGTCAGCCCTATATTTATGACAGTCAAATAAACACATTGTTACTTTTTGATGTAACCCAGTTAGATGCTTCGAATTACACTCATGCTTTGCAATAGGATTCTGACGTCTGCTTCTGTGCCCAGCCACTAACGATAGAGTATGGATATTCTCTCCCTCACCTATACCCATTAAACTCAAAACACAGTCTACAGTCTGAGTGTATTTGTGTCTACTTGCTCATTTTCAAGCCATTTTTGTAGGATGAGTAGTAATTCTCAGAATTTCTAGCCTAAGAAAATGAACTGCAAGCAAGTTTATTTGCAGGGAGAGACTAAGCATTGATTTTTCTCCAGGCTTCTGTTTACAAGAATAAAGAAACATTGTAAACACTAAGCAATATCCTCCAAAACCCCGGAGACTGAAGATGAAGGAAGGGGCTGCCTCTGAATTTCTGATGGACCACAGTTGGTGTTCTGGTCAATATCTGCCAGGATTAGTCATCTCTACAAGTACACGTGATTAACAAAAGGGCTCAATTTAGACAAATATGTAAAACCCATTGGCTAGTTCATAAAAGACATCTCCAAGGATTTCCTGTAACCAATGGGCAAAACTTTGAAATGAGAACAAAGAATCCGTATTGTGCAAGCTGGAAGAAACTGAATTGGGACTTAATAGGAAAGTATTTAAAAATAAAAGCTAATAAAATCTTGAGAAACTGACTGGTTCAAATCAGCTTGTACAACCTGTGTTTCCTGCAACTTTGGGCACCAAAAATGAAAGATAGATGAAAAAAGACATTCTCTTAAAAGTAGCATTCTAGAATGTGGCACCTTCCCAGAAAATCAAGATTGGTTGACTATTCATTATTATCATTTATGTGAGGAACACTGAAGAAAAAACATACCAAGTAATTCACACCACCTATATCATCTTTGGATTCACTTATATTCAAAACCTTTTTCAGGTGACATGAACTCACAGTTTGATATTGAGTTCAAACTGATCATAGTCAAGCAGTTTACTTTATCTCATTTCAATTCACTGAAGAAGACAATAGTGTTGCTCTGGTTTGAGTCAAAAGCAGGAAGATATTAATGCTATTTATAATTGGGTTTAAAAAAAGAGCCAAGTAGACATAAGCTTAATCATAAGGAGAAAGAGGATGTTTTCTTCTGGGTCCCATTTCTAGTTCCTTAAACTAACCAGTCATATTATAGTAAAATAGGAAATGCCATCTCTCTTCATGGAAATCAAATTATTTCAAAAAGTATGATGTGGAAATTTGGCAAATCTCTATTAATATCTCTCCAACCGAAAGCATGCTGCTTTATTCTTCAAGGTAATCTTTTCTGAGGCAGAAAGTCAGCTGTTCAATCTTTCACAATAGCTTCTGTAAAATAAAACACCAAACAAGGAAAACTAACCAAGGAGTTGAAAGACTTCTATAGTAAAAATTTTAAAACACAGAAAAAAGAAATAAAAGAAGATACTAGAATTTGGAAAGATTCCGCCACCCAAGTTCATGGATCAGCAAAATTGCTGTGAACTTGGCTGTGCTACCCTAATGCAATCCACAGGACTCAAAACAATCTGAATCAAAACACCAATGACATCGTCACAGCACTAGAAAGGGAAGATATAGGACCCACATGAAAACACAGAAATACCCTGAATAGCCAAAGCAGTCTTAAGAACAAAGCGGGGTGTGCACCCATCTTACTTCAAATTGTGCTATGGAGCCACAGTGACAAAAACAGCACAGCTGCAGCACAGAAATATACATGTACCAACGGCGTGGAACTGAAAACCACTCAGCAACAACCAAGATGTCAAAAATATACACAATATAAAAAGACAACCTCTTCAACAAGTATGATGAGAACACTGGATATATATACATAAAGAATAATAAAACAGTATTTGCCTCTCTCACCCAGAAAAAAAAAACAATTGAAAACGAACTTTTTAAAAAAAAGGCTTCATGTAAAATCTGAAACCATAAGATTGGCAAGGGAAATGTTTTAAGACATACGCATAGGCAAGGGATTCCTGGAAAAGACTCCCAGAGCTCAGTAATTAGTTGCAGACATTACAAAAGAGATCGTGTGAAACTTATATACAGAACTTATATACAGCAAAGTAAAGCAGCAAGCAGCCTGCAAAATGGGAGAAAACATTTACCGACTATGTTGGCAACAGATTATCTAAAATCTGTAAAGAACTCTAAAAAGTAGAAACAAAAAGCCAAACATAAGCTAAATTATATATATGTGTGTGTGTATGTATGTATATGTATATATATACATGTATACATATACAAATAAATTAATAGCCAATGAGTGTAGAAAAATAAAACCAAAATGACCAGCTAGGAGAAATTGTTCAGAGCAGTCTGGGAATGCTCCAGTTATTCAGCTTCTCTGTCGTCCAGAGTGAGACAAGCACAGCTGTACCAATGGAAGAGTCTCCCTCAAGTGTGGTAGCTCATAGAAGTCACTAGAAAGTCATGATATAACAGGGTGAGTTGTATTCCTAGTGAAGTGGTTGAATTCAGTCCCTGACCTCATTTGTTTCCGCAGAGGCTGGTCTGATATTGGGTACCTCAAAACTAATTTTCTTTTCTTTTTTTTCTTGTTTTTCAAGACAGGCTTTCTCTGTGTAACAGTCCTATCTGTCCTGAAACTAGCTCATGTAGACCCGGCTGCCCTCAAACTCACAGAGATCCTCCTGCCTCTGCCTCACAAGAGCTGGGATTAAAGGTGTGCAGCACCACCACCAGGCTAAAGCTAGCTTTGTAATATGGAGTTTCTGGCACAGTCAGCCTCACCCTGAGTTTCTCTCATTAAAATAACTCTAGAGACCACCATGAGTCACTTCAGAAGCGCAAACTCCAGAGAATCTCAGAGCTACCTGAAAGTAACAAAGGCACAATAGCCATTTCAGGCTCCCAAGGTTCCAGGGTTCTCTTTCACTTTCATGTGGCCGTTTAGCTTTGAGCTTTTTAAGAGACATCCGTGCTGATTTCTATGAACTGGCTTCTACAGTCATCAACAATCTTCTTCTGTTTCCCACACCAGTCATTTGCTCTCTTGTTTTCCACCACTTTGAATGTGGTGAGAAGGAATCTCATTCATCCACACAGAAAAATGAAATCGTCCCATTTCCTGGAAAGTAGAAGAATGGAGATTATTCTCCTAACTATATCAGACTTAGGAGACAATGTCTCATGGGTTTTCTCACATGCAGCTCCCAGAAGTGAATTTTTCTATAACTGCAATATGTACTGGGAGGGTAACTGTGAAAATAGAAATGAAACCAGAGAAGGTAAATAGAAGTATTAAGGGCAGGATGAGGAGAGGAAAACAAAGGGGAAAATGTAATACTCAGGACATGAAAGTCGAAGGAAGGAGAAGGACAAGAGGAAGGACGGATACGGAGGGGAGACAACAAACTGTATGTGAGAATGCCATAATGACATACATTGCTTCACATACTGAATTTCAAACCATCCAGAATATCTGACTTAGCAAAGCCTAAATACTATCAATTTGATAACTGCTTCCCAAACCACAAACTTTGACTATTTAACTCCATTTTGCTTCATTGTTCTATGTTAATATGACTTAATGGTAGATAACTTGGCTTTAGCATAACCCCAACTATACACTGTGTATTGCATTTTGGATTTTTTAAAAACAATTTTCCAGGTTACCAAATCTCTCTTTAAAAGTGTCTAACTTGATATTTAAACCAGCCATCAAATTTTTCATTCCAACAAATCATAGCTCTCTGTTCTAAAATTTCAAGATTCTTCTGAATCAGACTTTGCTTTGTTAAGAATGTTCTCTTCTTACATTATAATTTAGGTTCCTTCTTTTTGCATTTTTAATATCAAAACTATTCTATTTGCTTTTGAATTTTGTGTGAGTTTCCAGGATGCTAGCTCTTAAACTTGTCACTTCTGTTGTGTCCCCCTAATGATTTTTTCTATCATAGTTTATGAGAGTTCATCCTTTGTGAGGATTATAATTTTGGTGAGAACCATAATGGCCTCTGGTACCATCGCATCAAACAACTGACTCAACTGAGCCTCGAGAATTTTATCAGCTTGCTTATTAATCTTTCCCACAAATCCCTGAGGTAAAACCATTCCCGCAGAGCTTGGGTCCCAGTACCCTAGCTAAGGGAAGTGAGGGAATCAAGAAAGGACACACACCAGAGCCTTGGTATGCTTCCTATGTGCACACAGTGGAAGCAGTTGGCTGGTCTCTGAAGGTCTCTGTAGGACCAGTCTCAGCCCATAACCATCTAGGTTATAAACCACAGTAGCTAACCTTGGCTCACACAACTAACTCTTCATAAGCAGTCATACTCTGGCTCCAAAGGAGAGCTCCACCTTTCCTTCTGAACCTGGCCCACGTGGGGAACAGCTTTGTCAGTCTCCTGTAGACCCATTGGTCTTGGGGTCCTGCACAGGCCCAGCTCATGACAAAACACGTTTACTTAGGACTTCAATCACTCGGGACGCCTTCCCCCCTACAGTCTGTGCTCCTACACTCAGCACAAATTTAGTCTTTATGTTATTAATTATGACAAATCTTGCTGCTTCTTGGGTCTTGTGGGTAGAATTTCTTCACTTTATTTCATAGTCATTTCTCACGATTATTAGGACAAAGAAAGTAAATTCCTGTTCTCTGTTCTTGTGGGTGAAAGGGACCCAAAGAACACCTTCCTCCACCCTTGACCTGGTTCATCTCCCTTCTGTCCTGGGCTTCAAGGTCTCTCTGTCCCTTCCCCACTTGCTTGGGCTGACCATGGGATTGGCTTTGCCTATTTCCTGCCATATTGAACGCACCCTTCAATCAGGATACACATTAAGTCTTCAAGGTGGATGTGTTCTATTTAGTTCTCCTGATTTTAGGCAGGCAGACATGTTGTTGGTCATCCTCTGGTGTCCTCGGTGTGCTCCTGTCTTTCATGGTGCCTAAAGATACACATGAGTTCATCTAATGGGTCATATTTCAAATTCAGAAATTATTTGGGTTGAGCACACACAAGTTCATCTCAACTAGTAAAAACCTCACACTCTTTAGAAGTATAACCACCAGCAATTTGTATCTATCTAAAGATAATGTACTTTCCTAATGTTTTCCTTGATACATATGTACAAATGCATTTGATAAGAACAGAGTAGAAAAGAATGGGAATTATGTAATATATACATAATCACACTAACAAGTTCCATATCTGTCTGTAGTGCTATGTACTTAGCATTTTTAACTCAATGTTTGAATTTATCATTTACGAACCCCAGATAAATGCTTCCTGTGCTTTCAGAGCCATTCACAGATGTGCAGACTGAGGGAGATATGAGTAGCTAGCTCAACAGCCAGGATTCCAGCAGAGACTGCACATAGCTACGTCTGCTCTCCTGTTTCTGCTCTTGTGTTGTAAGCAAGAGTCTTTCCACTGCCAATCTAATGCCACACATTCCACATGTTTATGCCTTTTTGGTGATTTTAGTGTTTAAAGGTCCTCTATGAATAGTGGCTAAAGCTGTCCACTGCCCCTAAACACAAGAAGGTTATGGGATGTACCTTCTGACAAAAATTATGTATGTATATGTGTTAGATAAGCTTTATTTGGGAATGAAGTAGGCAGCAGTTTACCATGAGTTAATGTTAAACATATAAATGTATGCATATATGTGTATGTGGGTGTATAATTTAAGAAATATTTAAAATAGAATTCTGGATTATGCATTGATGAGTTGTTCAAAATGTTATGACCAGAAGCTCAAAGGCCCTGATTCTGTTTTTCTCTCCAAAATGCTGGCTTACTGTTTATGACTTTATATAACACAACCACAGCAGATAATAAGGTCAGACTTATATCCATATAGACTTATATAAAGTAAGAGAGGGAGAGTTACAGAAAAAATGATTGAGTGATTAGTGATTACAGGATACACCACACACACATACATGCACGCACATGCACACACACACACACGATGCCTGGAAAAAAAGGAAAGAAAACTCTCTCTCTCTCTCTCTCTCTCTCTCTAGTCACCAGGGAATACACTTTGATGATTTCCTTGAGGGTAAAGTTCAGGCCTCACAGCTTAGACTGGCTTATTTTGCACCAACCTCAACTCCTTTCTATTGGTCTAGTTCTCCCTTAGGGGACACAAAGAACAAAATCTTCCAACCTAGCATGAGAAAGCCTGTGAATCATCTCCTCAGTAAGCCACATCTAGAGGGTTCGGTGGCTGTGGTATTCCTTTGATTTTTCAGAGTTCTAAACCTTTTCTGAAAGATGCATTTGTATTCTCTAAGCTTGTAAATCATTTACTCCAGTTCAGCTATCACAGAGTAGAATTTGAGTAACATCATTTAACATTTTTTTAATTAAGTAAGACCTTCTACTGGATAACAATTAATATTTTGGATAAGTAATTGGGTTTTGGTTAGGCTTTCAAGGCTAGCTTGGGAACAAACTGTAAAGAGTGATAAGGGACCATACCCAGAGCTCACACATAGCAAGACCTTAGAATTCACATGGTTGTGAACAGTGCTCTCTATACATGGGTAACAGATATTTTGAGTAGTTGTGAAATTGCCTTTTTGTTTCCTATAATAATTTTCCCAAAGGCAATTACAAACATAACACTCTTTCCATTCCATTGTTCCAAGTCTGCAAAGGGCCATGAACTTCATTCCTTAGAAAGGTGGAGAATTTAACAAGCACAGGAACTCGAGCTTAGTCAACCCCAAATTTCCCTAACCTAAATTCATGGCATGTCCACAGCACTATGGGCAGTGTTTCTGTGCAAAGAAAAATAAAACTGCAGCTTCTCTCTCACACAAAATGTTATGGCCTCTTACAGGTGTAAGATGGAATCTCAGAGTCGTTTTGATTTGCATTTCTCTGATGACGAAGGATGTTGAACATTTCATTAAGTGTCTTTCAGCCATTTTAGATTCTTCTGTTGAGAGTTCTCTGTTTAGGACTGTACTCCATTTTTTATTGGATTATTTGTTCTTTTGATGACCAGTTTCTTGAG
>LOEQ01001238.1:56169-68850 GCA_001685075.1 Bramus lutescens
TTAACCAATGAAAGTAACACATAGACAGATGACCCTCCTACATCAAATATATGTTTTTTAATTTTTTTAAAGAAATAGTGTAAAGAAATGGCTCAGTAGTTAAGAATATGCAGTGTTCGTGCAGAGGATCCCAGCTTGGTTTTCAGCACGAATGTCAGGTGTCCCACCCCTGCCTGTAACTAGTTCCAGAATATTGATGCCTTCTGGTCTCCACGGGCACTCAGCTTACTTTGTCCATAGCATGTACACATAATTTTAAAATAATTTTTCAGTATCCTAAATTATATGATAAAACACATGATTAACCTACTTATATCTCTTTTAGATTTAGTATTATATTAATATATTACCTACTTAAGAAGGAAAATATAGACTATTTGAGGGAGAAAAAGCATACTGAATAGAGCCTGTCTGTCTTTGTTGAAAATATTGTTCTGAGTAGACCTGGAGCTAACTGATGTTAGAGGATGAAATAACTGCCCTTTTCTTAGTCACACAGTGAGCCAGGGTTTCACACCAGAGGCCGTTTCCTCATTACCACAGCATGAAATGACAGGGTTGTCTGTTGCAATGAGAACAATTCCCCAGTCTAAAGAAGCCACAGAAAGCCGTAAGAACCCTAAATGCCAGCATCATCAGTATTTACCTAAGAGACCTCATGGTCAATTGGATCATGTTAATTTTTCCCACTGCTCCTTCTCTGCTGGCTCATTCGCAAAGACACTGAAAGGTCAGATGTCTCATTGGCGTTGGTGACAATGAGATGATGACTGTCTTCCCATCACCTTCCAGACTACAATCTGAGTGCTGAACCAGAGTCACATCCACTGACTGGAACGTTACTTAGAATTCCCACTGGTTTCTCTCTTCCTTCCATTCTTTCTCTTCCTGTCTTCCAGATTCTTGTGATCACAAAGCATACAGCTATATAGTAAAATAAGATTATTAAGAAAAATTTTAAATACATTTTTATGGAATGAACAACTGCTTAGCAACTTAATCTTATACCCACCAAATAACTGTTAAAGCCTTATTTTCTGCATTTTTGGCATACTGTCTAGATAAAAAGGAATACGCTTCCATATTACCTTACCCTAATAACGTTGTTGATACAGTAAAATACCAGTAGAATCAATGCAATATGAACATCTAGATTATATCTGTTATATAATCAATTGTGTGATTCCAGTCATTCAATAGAGTTAGTGATCAAATCACTTGAAAAAAAATGGTCTAGTATAACAGAGAAGCAGTCAGTTTGCCTTTAAAAGATGTAATTAGCTGTCTGATTGTATTACACTGATAGTTACACAGAAGATACAGTCAGACACACAGGGAAGCTGAAGGTCATCCAGCCTTGTTGTTCACAATGACAATCACTACGTACAAAGCATTCTCCAAAAAGGTTCTTGGGTTTTAAGACTGAGTTCATATTTATTGGCTCTGGTATAAAGCAGAAAATAAATATTATTTTCAAATTCAGAACAAATTCTGATCTTGTCTCAGCCTTGGCTCGTCTGTGGCCTTCTTTTTAAGGGCTGTGCTCAGGCAAATACATGCCTAAATGCATCACATTTCCAAAAGATCACTGTTTAAATCAAAAGTAATTCATCTCTAAGAGGAAGCAAATAATTCAATCTGTCTTATGGAATGAGTATCTCTTATAAAGAGAATAGGTACACCGCAATTACAGACCATATCACAGATATGTGTTTCTACATGACACACTGTTTGTACTCTAATCAATGCCATCACGGCATGACAAGCAGAGCTAAACATTCCCATTAACATGAAAAATCAGTCAACATGGGTTGGAAATGTTTAACCTCTTTCTTTAAGACATTTTTTCTATTTTTGCAATTAAACCATGAAAGGGGGAGAATACTTGTTTTATGTTATCTTAGTAATATTTGTAAAGAAGCAAGGAGTGATTAGTACAGGTGCATGCCTCAGACCATCACTCCACCAGACTTGGAGTTAAACAATATCTTGGGCTACGATGATAAAGTTGAAAAGGAGTTTCTAACCAAATTCATAAAGCCTCCAAAATGTACCCTTCTTACTGATAGAGCTTGAGCACTTTAGAGTGAAAGACACTGTTGTGGAATATTAGTTTGAGGTGTGTTACATTTGTTTATGCTATGGAATATTTGCTTAATGGTGAAAAGATATGTTGCATACTTTTATGTTGCATTTGTTTAACTCTGTAAAGCTGTGTTACTTTCCCTGCCTAAAACATATGATTGGTCTACTAAAGAGCTGAACAGCCAATAGCCAGGCAGGAGAGAGAGATAGGTGCAGACGTCAGACAGAAAGAATAAAAGGAAGGAAAAAATCTAGAGATAGGGAGGAACAAGAAAAGGAAAAGAGGAGGAGGATGCCAAGGGCCAGCTACACATCCACACAGCCAGTCATGGAGTAAGGAGGAAAGGAAGATATAAAGAACAACAACAACAAAAAGGTTAAAATCCCAGAGGCAAAATGTAATTAAAGAGTAACAGAATAATTTAAGTTAGAAAAGCTGGCTAAAAACAAGCCAACCTATGGCTGGGAATTCATAAAAACAAGTCTCCATGTATTTATTTGGGAGCTGAGTAGAGGGCCCCAAAAGAGAAAAAAAAAACTACAGGAGACAAAATAAATTTTTCCCAAATTTGATTGATAACCTCTAATAATATCTTACCTTCTTGGAAGCATGTAACCATAGGAATAGAATGAGTCCACAATCAACTCTCCAGGCAGAGCACAGGGTTTCAGACATCCCCTATCAGATGAACTGAACTCCTCCTGTGTAGGGAAGGCACAGACTTTCTTTCAGAGACTTTCAAGAAGAAAAAGGGAACTCTAAAGCTCCAGACTAAATCTTCTTTGTTTTTCTTTTCCTGTCTGTTACCAAAACACAGTGGTATATTAAGAACAAGTCAAAAGGACTCCTCCCCTCTCCTAATAGCCAAAACAATCCTGAGCAAAAAAAAAAGAAAGAAATACTGGGGGGTGGGAGGGATTGCTATTCCAGATCAAGATAAACTGTGAAGCTAAAAGTACTGGCCCAAAATCAAACATGTAGATCAATGGTACAAAATGGGGGTTTTGAATATATCGCCATTTAATAGTTAACCAAGAGGCAAAATATAAACTGATATTCTGAAGAAAAGGCTACAGCTTTATGAACTGGTACTGTGAAAACCAGACATCCACATGAAGAATGATACAGTCACACCCATGTCTGTCATGCTGCACAAAATTAGATCCACATGGATTGAAAACCTCAGTTTCAAACATGAAACACGAAGACAACTAGAAGACAACATTGACAGTACCCTACAGCATACAGATGTAGGAAAGGACTTTCTGAAGAAGACTCCATTTGTCAAGGAATTAAGGCCAGCAATTGAAATCTGGACTCGCAAAAAATGAAAGCCTCTGCACAGCTAGGGAAACAGTCACACGAATGAAGGAGAAACCTAGAGAAAAAGATAGAATTTATGCCAGTTACACATCTAACAATAGACTAATATGCATAATACACACAAAAAAATCTCAGAAAACAGAGTCAAGAAAATATATTACCCAACTGAAAAAAAATGGACTTAGGATCAAAACAGAAATTTACCAATAAGAGAAAGAAAAACAGCAAAGAAATACCCCCAAATAGCATTCATTATCCTTAGCAATTAGAAAAATACAAATGAGAACAACATTGCAGGTTCTCCTCCCCCCAACCAGAAGGGCTAAGATCAGCAGAACAACTGACTGCAAACGCTGCTGAGGTTGTAGAGAGAGAGGAACCCTCAGTCACTGCTGGTGTAAATGAGACCTGCTGCAGCCACTCTGAAGATCAATATGGAAGATCCTCAAAATCTAAAAATAAATCTACCATCTGACCACTCCTTAGTATAAGCCCGTAGGACTTGACCTCCTACTCCAGAGATAACTTGTTAGCAGTATTCATTGCAGCTCTATTCACAATACCGAGGAAATGGACATCCTAAATGGTCATCAGCGGATGAGCTGGTAAAGAAAATGCACATATACACAGTGGAAGACTATTCAACTGTAAATGAAAATGAAATTATGAAAATTCTAGATAAATGGATGGACCTATAAAATATTATATTGAGAGATAAAACTCAGACTCGGAAAGACAAACATCCTGTGTTCTTCCTCATCAGTGGTTCCTAGCTACAAGTTTTGAGATATGAGCATATATTATGGAGTAAACACAGGATCCAGGAAAGTATAAAGGGACTATAGGTGAGGGAATCTTGGGAAGAGAATAGCAAGATACAAGTAATATAAAATAAGAAATAGAATAACTCGGGAGGAGATTCCCACTGGGTGGAGGGAGAGCAGTCAATACAGAAAGAGTAGGAAAGACAAGGACAAATAACACCAAGATTATTTGATAAAGCCTCAAGGAATCCATTATTTTATATTTATCTAAAATTTTTCTATATAAAGTTAAACCACTTGAGCTGACAATGTTCCCCACAAGAAAAAGTAGGCTCACAAAACCCCCTGTACCAGGCATGAGAAACTTCCTTTCAAAATGGTTGGCTCCCAAAACAATATTGATTACTGATGGAGACCTCAGTTGTCTTCAGGAATTGAGAGTGGGACCCTCTTGCTAAAGACACTTCACACCTAAGACTCAGGACTCAGATGATCTGCGGAGGATTGACCTGAAAACCTCTTTCCTGTGGTCTAGCTCCCATGGCTCAAGGAAACACCGTTTAAGCAGACTGTGAAGGGAAACAACTCGACTATCCCATCCAGCTGCAGTCCCTATGAGCCATGACAATGACCAGTATGGAAAGATGTGCATAAAGGTGCAAAAAGTGGCACTCACATGTTGGTAGCAACCATCAGCTGTCTCATTGGACTTAAGGCCCATTCAACAGGAGGGAAATTATACCTGTTACTGGAAACCTTGTCAGCTTCCTAGACCTAGTGAAGTCAGGGATCTTTGAAAGAATCTATTACAGCTACTTTGTTAGACCAGCATAATCCCTAGCTACATTCTGAAAGTTATCCTTATACCTTATACACAGATAAGCAAAACTACCACAAATAACCATAATTACTCCATCCAACTTCTTCACAGCAAGTGGGAGCCATCACAGAAAACCACTGGACACAATGCACAGATCAACAGATCATAGAGAGGCCATGCCCAAGGTATATATCTCCATCACATGCAGTTCCTACATCTGTGGCTCAGGAAAGAGGTGGTAGAAAGGAATGCAAGAGCCAGAATATCAAGAAGTCTAGTGTGAAACGGTCTCTCCTAGAAATGGCTACAGAAGCCAGACCATGACAATAACAAAATCAATGGACATATATAAGTGAAAGGGAGAAAAATTTAGCCGGCCCCAACCCTCAACAAAGAACTATAGCCAGTAAATGACTGCAGGGAGGAGAATAGGCCTCTGGCAGAGCCTTAAGCCCTGAAACCATGTACACACAAACAACAAAACCAGACTCGGCAAGTTAGATGTGTGTGTGCGTGTGTATACAAATGTATGTCTGTACAAATGTGTGTGTGTGTGTGTATAACAATAGCAAAGAAAAGGAAGCTATCAACTTCAAAGTGGCGGGGGGGCACGGTTTGAGAGAGGATACCTGGGAGAACTGCAGGGAGGAGGGAGAGGGCGGAATGTGATATGGTTCTGTTGCAATAAAATAATGAAAAGGCTGCAGCAGAACTGCTTTGCACAGACCTATGGTGCACTTTGACAGTCTGATGGCTGCAAATGGCTGCAAAAGATCCCAGGTGGCATTCCAGCACAGGATGCATGAGCCTTCTGCTCCTGCTCCACCTGTGTAGATCTTCCAACATCCTCTTCCCTGGCTTTTGTGCCAATGCAGTTATTGTTTGGAGCTGTGGATGAGCCCACCATCTCTGTGTCCACCTCCCCTGGCTGCTCTCCCTTGCAGAACTCACCCGAACTTGCAGACTCACTTTTTTTAGTTTATCTCTTTTTCTCTCATTTCCTGTCATCACTCTTTCTTGATGTTCCCTCAAATAAACACAAAACAAGCATGAAAAGTGAACCACAAGAATAAAAAAAAAAAAAACCCTTTTCTTGGTTAGAGCAGTTGCACTGAACAAACCTGGCAACATGTATCTGGCTGTGTCAGTGTTTTCTGTCACCAGGAATTTTAGAGACTTGCTTCCTCTACACAATGTTTGCATCTTGAAGGCCTACTGAAGACAAGCTCTTGGCACACACGCAAAGCAGTCTGTGCTTTGTGGAAGATATGGTCCTTAACCTCAGGTTGAACTAAGAAGCACTGGACATTTTAAGAGTCGGCTTTGACCTCCTGGGGTCACTCTGGATGGGGATTTGCCTGGCAGTTGGTGGTGGTTTGATTGAGCTCCAATGCTGTTTCACAGACTCTGCTTACAGTGTGGCCAAGTTAAACACGTTGTCTCTCCATCTCTCTTCTCCAGCCAGCCTCCATCCTCAGGTCTTCAGTCATTCTTTGGTCCTCTGGATGCTCTCCAGCTTGTGACAAAGCCTCCCATCTTCATTTAAAACTGCTTCCTAATTTCTTCCTGATGGTATCGCATACTGTTTCCTCAACATCAGCATTTTATTCTAGTTCTGCCCACACAGAGAGCCGGAGCAGGAGGACAAAGGAAAAGCTGAACTCCAGCCGCTTGATGGAGACAGAGCGAGGTGGGGGATGGTGGAGAACAGGATGGCTTCTTGGAAGAACAAACCCGCCTAGCAGAGGGCTGTCTTCTGCTTTGCCCCTCTTTGGAATATATTTTTTTCTTGACACTGAAATACATATTGATCATCTCTGAAAACTTGCAAAACAAAGCCATGTTAGCAGAAAAATAAAATTCATGGTAGTCCACAAACTACGTACAGTCACTGTTCATATTTTCACTTTTCTCCCATTTCTTTATATATAAACATTTTTAGCCAAATTCAATTGCATGTCAAGTACATTTTCTCATGTTGCTGTCTCCTGCATTCCAAGTCTACTCTTCCAACAATTGCTTTATCCATGAGAATCATCCTGTCTTCATTATAATAAAATAGATTCAATAAAAATTACAATATAATTTTATCTGTGCTCATATCTTTTCACTATTTTTCCAGTTATTCATTCATTCATTCATTCATTTATTATTTTCTTTCCATATAGATGTTTAGTTCATTTTACCATCTTTTTTAATAGAACTCTTTTAAACACAAAGGCTAACATTTAAAAGGAAAAGAAGGCTAGCTAAATGGCTCAGTGAGTAAAGGCACCCCCTGCTAAGCCTGACACCTGAGGCCCCAGGATGCACAGAGTAAAGGGGGAAAAGTGACTCTTGGAAGCCATCTTCTGATCTCCGCCTCTTTATTCACGCTCACATGCATGCACACATTCTCACATGTGCATGCGCGCGCGCGCACACACACACACACACACACACAATTAAATAAATAAAATATAAAAATGAAAGAAATTAAGCAAAGAGCTGGCACGGTGCTGCTTTCAATAGCTCTGCAGTCCTTTTCCTTCATGAGGTTCGGAGTTGATAAAGGTTTGCATTGCCATCACGGAGCTCTTCCAACTTTCAATAAACTCGTCTGCTGATTTAAAACCATCAGTCTCCTCATACATGACTTGTGTGTGCACTCGTGTCTGCTTTACATTTTCCTATTCTTCCCTCTTCATTTGGGAACAAAGGGCTTTTAATTATGATTAAAGCATACAACCTCAAATTTACTATTTTTACCCATTTTATGTGTAAGATTCCAATGCTTTAAGCGCATTTCCTTACATGGCTGTACTTGAATTGTACTGAATTTATAAATCAAATAATAAAGAACTGATGTCATAAAGCACTGAGTATAGTAAGTCTTCTAGCCCCTAAACATGATAAACTCATATTCTACTGACTTCTCTGATTTCATTCAATATTACTTTTCCATTTTTATTGAGAATTTTGTATATTCATATAATGTATTTTGATTCAATCTATCCCTGTTCTCTCCCCTCCAATTCTTCTGATATTCTCCAAATAGTTTTCACTCCCAAAATCATGTTTTCTTTCTCTTCCTCTTTCTCTCCCTCCCTTCTTCCTTTCCTTCCTGTCTCCCTCCCTCTCTTCTTCCTCACTGTGCCTACTCTGTGCTATCCGTGCATGGGTGTGAGATCATGTGTTCAGGAACCACATTCCTAAAGAAAATTTATCCTCTCTTTTCTATCAGCCGTATATTGCCAATAACTTTGCAGCTATAGGTGGGACTTTGTGGGCCCATCCCTTATCGAGGTGAGGAATTTCCTTGACTTATGCAGAGATCTTTTGCATGTAATCACAGCTGCTGTGAGCTCATGTACACAGTGGCCCTGGTGTGTGCAGCAAATAATTTTTCCCCAGCTAACCACTACCTCTGGTTCTTATAATCTTCTGGCCTTCTTGTCCACAATGATTCTGGCCTTTGGGTAAGAGGGTAAGATATAAATGTCCCATTTACAGGTCATCACTCCACTCTTATTCTATGCACATAGACCACTTGTGGCTGTCTCTATGAATTATCCTCTACTGCAAAAACAAGCTTCTCTGGTAAAAGATGAACTAATTTATGGGCATAAATATAAGAATTTGGGGAGAGGTTTGATACTGTGTCCACTTAGCAAAATAGCAATGCTGGGTTCTCCCCTAGGGTTTATGACCTAGCTAGCTATGGGATTTTTATCACCCCAGTTAACTGCATAAAGTATAAATTTATCTTGGAGAATAGGCCTGAAATCCAAGCAGAAAGTTGTTGACTACTTCCCTAAAATCCATGCCTCTATTGCACTAACGGGCATGTTCTGCCAGGTCAGTATTATTGTAGCTCTCGGGTTCAGAGTTGGCTAAGATTGTTTCTCTTTACATAGTACATTGTATTTATTTTGTCGGAGTTGTAGCTAAGTATTTCCCCACTAATGTAAATAATACTGAATCTTTCATTTCATTTCATTTTACTTGCTCAATCCTAGTATTTAGGAAAACACTTGACTTTTACGGGTTAGCCTTATCTCTCACAACCTTACACACTTTCCAGTTTTAGGATTATTTTTCTGATTTTTTTCACAGGTTTTTATATAAACTATCATCTACAAGTAAAAGCAGCTTTGTTTCTCCCCTTCCAAGTTCATTTTTTTTCTTCTTGTCTCATTAAATTAGCTAAGACTGGCAATGATATTAATGAGTGATGGGGTGGGAGTCCCTTGCCTTTCTCCTCTTCATACTAATAAAGTTTCTAGTTCACATCAGTGCGTACTGTGTTAGCTACAGTTTATGCCATGAATGCATGCTGTATTCGTTAAAGGCTAGAGTTTATGCCATGAGTGTGTGCTGTATTTGTTAAAGGCTTTTTATACAATGATTGGTGAAACCATGTGATTTTACCTCTTAAATGTACTAGTGTGATAGATCATACTAACTGACTTTTAAATTTTCAACCAGCTTTTTCTGCTATTTATTCTGAGGATAAATCCCACTGAAGTAACAGGAATCTTTGTATGCATTATTAGTTTTGATTAGCAGTATTTTACTGAGGATTTATGTATTTATGAGAACATTTCTTTATTAATAATGATGCAATTTAGAATTATAGTATACGGTGAAAAAATACATTTCTCAATGTTTTCAAGTCCTGGCATGTTAGTCTTTAAGATTTAAGGACAATAAATCAATATTCCCAGGTAGACTCAGTATTTTCAAAATTGATATTTTAAGCATATATCTAACAGTCTTCAAACTCAAAATTTGAATAGCTAGCATTCTTGCTTCAAGAATAAAATACAGTAAGTTTAGCAGCATTTACAAAAAATCTAAGTCAAAAAGCACGAGATTCCCCTTTTTAAGTTTAAATGAAAGTTCTAGTTTTTATCTACCATATTTTTGTTCGATCGTTCATCATTAGACGTTTCATTTGCTTCTGTGTCTAAGATATAAATAATGATTCAGTGAGCGTGGAGTGCAGACTCCACTTAGAGATGCTTATTCAAATTCCTCTGGCTTCTGAGCTATGACTAGAAAGTTGAATTTATTTCCTTATATGTAGAATTAAAGGGATGGAATATGTATGCGGCATCACAGAATTTCATAAAGGGAAAGATTTTAGAAAGCATTTAGCATATCTTGTTTAATGAGGAGCCTGAGTTTCCAAGAGATTTAGGAATGTGTTTAAGGTCAGCCAAGTACTGATAAGATGGGTTGGGAGTCAAAAAAAAGTTGTGTTCCTACACACCATAAAGATTTTTAAAAAGAAATGAAGAGAATAGTTCAACTATGACAGCATTTGAAAGGATAAAATACTTACAGATAGATTTATCCTATTAGGTAAAAAGACACACATAAAACTATTACCCTGATGGGAAAATAAAGGCACTCAAAAATAGATGAAATTCCCTATTTACTGGTTAATAATTAAAATAGTCTATTAAGGGGACTACAGATACCCCAAGAAAGCTTTAGCTTTGGTCTGTAACATTTGACTGTACGTAATCAAGAAGTTTTAATCATTTACACATCTTTGTACAGTCTAGGAGCATAGATGTAGATTTTTTTTCAGAAACATCAGCTCACATCTTTAGTAGCAGACCACTGGCAAACACAGGTAATTTAATTCAAGTTTTTGCTACCAATATTGTTTTACATCATGCATTATACCTCACACAGTGATGTATATATGTATGTATGGATGAATGGATGAATTGTATAAATATGCATATATATACACATATGTAAATGTTTGTATGTGTGTGGGTAGGTTACAGATGGCTAAAAAAAATAGTTAAAGGGGCCACAGAAGAGGCAGTGGCAGAAAGACAATGGAATGCAAAGAGTCACTGAAGATGTACATGTATCAAAGCATATTAGTAGCCAGGCAAAATTTTTTCTTTTTAATTTTGTTTGGAAACCTTGGAAAGACTTTTTAACTTTTCCTCCATTTTTATTAGTTCTTTGAGATTTTTATACACTGTGTTTTAACCATATTCAGCCCCAGCTCCTCCCATATCCACTTCCCCAGCTCACCCAACTTTGTATGCCCCCTCCTTTCTAAACCAACCAAGACCAGTTCATGCTGCCCCGTTTGTGGCCTTCAGCTGGAACACAGTCTGCCTACCAAGGGCCACACCTTTAACAAGACTGACTCTTGCTCTCTTGGTAGCTGTCCGTTCCCAGTAGCTCCTCAACTGGTGTGGGCTGAGTGCCCAATTCCCCTCTCCATGCTGAGATTTTGCATTCTGTCACAACTACCGTGGGTTCATAGGTATTTTCTTAACGTATATTTAATACTTATCTTGGAATTTTCAAAAAATTATATTGAGAAAGTATGATTAGGGTAGTTCATTCTTGGGGGGAAATGTCAGCAGTGAGTGAAATGTTTGACACTGAGGAAAGCCTGGTACATGACAGATACTCAATAAGCAAGGTGGTCAAGGACAAAAACCAACACAATCTTAGAAACTTCCGCTTGTTGTTGCTCATCCAAATGCAGTTGGTTGGCCACAATAATTATTTCATTGTTGTGTTGAGGTTCCCTGTGTGTTAAGTAAGAATTGTAGTGGTACCTATTCTTGTAGATTTCTGTGGATAAAATAAAATAATACACATAGACTTTTTTCTCTTCTTACAACAAGCACTCAGTTAATGATCTGTATTGGTCATCAATTTAATATTGGAGGCTTTTAGCTATTAGCACAACCAATATGGCTTTAACCCTTTTACCAACTGTTTAGCATAAGTAGTCTCAAAATTTAAAAGACAAAATTCAGAAGGATTAAAGAACTTTCCAAATTCACTTTTGTTTTCAATCCAAAGTCTTCAGCTCTGTTCCACCCTCAGGAGTCAAGGTTTATAAATGTTTATCTGTTCACTACTCTCAAAAGAGTTGGAAAATTTTCTAGCCAATTCTTTCTCCCTACCATAAACATCTTATTCATTCTGTGTCCTAATTTATTGCCTCTCATAGGCAACAAGTATGTACCCTGCCTGTAGGTCCTGGACACTGATTCCTCAATTAATCAGAGCTTCTGGATTTCTGAGTTCTCAATTTCAATCCCGGGGCTTCTGCTTTCTTCACAGGTCTCTTCTGAATATGGCAACCTAGACTGCTAGGGAGCTAGTGTCATTAGTAAGGTTTCCAATCTATGAAAGGAGATTGGGGAAAGAAATGAACCCATCTCCCCTACTTTGATGGGACAACTACCAGCACAATCTAGTGTCCTGGCAGAATGCACTCTCAGTTCTCATTGTAATCTGATAATTCTTGCATCTGCCCTTTGTTATTTGCCTGTCTTACTAGCCTATTTTGGTGTTCATCTAAATAAATTACACTCAAATTTTTGTCTCTGATACTGTTTCTTGGAGAACCAACTGAAGAGAGTTCTACATTACCACTCAAGTCCTTAAATGCATTTTTTCCATTGGATAAGTGCAATAGTGTCCTTGCTTCTCTCTTTTAGCTTCAATCTGTCCCTTCAAATAATAATTTCTGAAACATAAATGATTCCTACATTCCCTGGCATGAAATTTGCTATGTGTTACCATCATGTGTACGATAAAACATAATCTCTTTGTTTTTATTATTATTATTATTAAAAATTTCCACCTCCTGCCCCCCTCCCCCATCCTCCCTCCCCCTCCCTTTCCAGTCCAAAGAGCAGTCAGGGTTCCCT
>LOEQ01001238.1:74161-96240 GCA_001685075.1 Bramus lutescens
ATAGATAGATAGATAGATAGATAGATAGATAGATAGATAGATGATAGATAGTCTCAGAACCCTCTTTATCTCTCTGGCACTCACCAAATCTCAGCCTACTTCCTTGCCAAGCACTCCCCAGCTGCCCTATATGGCACAGAGACTCAAGTAAGCTAACTTCCATTTCCTTCCTTCAATGTGAGTCGTCCCAAAGCACTACAGCTCCTTCCCAGGAATTGCCACCTCCTCCAGGACCCTCTACCTCTCTATGGAACTTTTCAGTTGTAAACTAACTCCCCTCTAAAGACTCTTCAGCTGGCCCATATTACCAACCATGCCCTCCTCCAGGAAATAATAGAGCCCTGCCAGTAGCTTCACTAGTACCCTCTAATTTCCAAATCTGCCTTGAGAACCAGGACCAGTCCATACTAACACGGGGAACTTGTTCCAAACACTTCAACCACACTGCTGTAGGTACCAAGTTATAGCTGACAAGCAGAAGATCTGGGATAAAGGCTGTAGCCCTAACTAGTATCAAATGGGAGTTAATGCTAGGCATAGCAGTGCACACCTTTAGTCTGAGCACTCAAAAGGCAGAAGTCAGTGGATCTCTTGAGTTCAAGGCCAGCCTGGTCTACATAGTGAGTTACAGGACACCCAGAACTTTGTAGTGAGAGCAAGTCTAATAAAAAAAAATGGCATTCCAAGGATGCTACAAAACAGCTCCCTCCTGAACAGTGTAAATACCTCCAGAAAGATGAAAGGTGACTGAAATAAAAATGAAAGAAAAATTGAACCAACAAATTAATTCCAGATATATAAATCCCTGAAGATGCAGAAAAAAAGAGAAAATAACATGTCTCCTCCAAAATAAATAGAAATCCCATGGTAATAACCACTAATAAAAATGAACTGGAAGACCTTCCAGACAAAAATAATAAAAAAGTAACAGTATTTTAAAAACTCAGAGAATATGAAGATAATGAGATGAGTAAGATAAGGAAATAAATCCAAACATGGGAAAAAAAGCTTTAGTTGCTGATGAAAACCCAAACTGGAATGATGCTGGAAATTAAAGGCTCAATAACTCAAATCAAATTGCAGAGGAAAGACTCACAGAAAGAGTGGATCATGTTAAAACAGAAAGTTGGGGGTAGAGGACAAATTAGAGGAATTGGATGACTCAATATTTAACATCACTAAGAAGTTTCTGTAAAATATATGCATGAGATATGGAAGAGTTTGGGAGACACTATGAGCAGACCTAGCCTTTGAATTATGGGAATACAATACCATAGAGAGGGCAGAACAAACATTATCTGTAAAATCATAGCATAAAGCTCACTAACCCTTGAGAAAGAGATACCCCTCTAGATAAAATAAGCCTACTACCACAAAACATTTAAAAATATTAAAAACACAGAGTAAAAATAGGGTATTGAAAAATAAAAGAAAAAATGTCAAGTTAATTACAAAGGCAGGCTTATCAGAAAAACATCCAATTATTGGCAGAAGAGTCTGGAAAGATGTATTTAAAATTCTAAAAACTACAACTGTCAACCTAGACTATTACTCCCAGCAATGCTATGTATTAAAATAGAAGGAGAATTAGAAGTGTTTTATGATTAAAAACAAATGTAGTGGTTCTCAGACTTCCTAATGCTGTGACCATTTAGTACAGGTCCTCATTTTATAGTGATCCCCAACAATAAAAATAATTTCACTGCTATTCCATATTAGTAATTTTGTTACTGTTATTAATTGTAATCAAAATATCTTTGGAGATAGAAGTCTGCCAAAGGAGTTCCACCCCACACCTTGAGAACTGATGGATTACAGAAATACGTGATTGCTAATCCAGATCTACAGAGGGTACTAGAAAGAAAAATTGAATTTGAAGAGCACAATGATCACAACTAAGAAGTCAAAGAAAACAGGTGAACAATGCCTGGACAGATAATCAGAGAAGATCTGATGCCATTATAGAATCATCAAAACAACAGAAATTAGTACACACATGTCAGTAATAATTCCAAACTTTAGTAGTCACAATCCACCAATAAAAAGACAGACTAATAGATGGGACTGGAAAATTGCAATCCATGTTTTTTTGCATCCAAGAAACACACGTCACTATCATCAGTAGATGCCACATGGAATGAAAGGACAGGAAAAGGCATTGCAAACAATGGAACTGAAACAGTCAAGTATAGCTATGACAGTATATAAAAATCAAACTCCAAACCTAGACTAATCAAAAGACTTAAGGAAAGACACTTTATACACAGTTTTAAAAAACCCAACAATAGAATATTTTTATCCCAAACAAATACATACCAAACACAGGGCTACCCAATTTTGTAAAAGGAACAATGGTATATCTAAAACCATAGATTAACCACAATGTGGTGGTTGTAGATGACTTCAAAACCCCACTCTCACTAATAGGTATCATGTGGATAAAAAATAAACAGGAAACTTTAACAGTTAAATTACCTCATAAGTCAGATGCACTCAGAGTATTTACAGAACATTCTACCCAAACACAAGAGAATATGCATTCTTCTCTGCAGTCCATGAAACTTCCTCCAAATTCAACCACAGATTATGACACAAGTTTTAACAGTTGAAAAAGCATCTGCATTTTGTCTCTCCACAAAAAGCTGGATTTCAACAGCAATAGAAACTACAGAGAGTACACAAACTTGTGAAAACTAAGTAACACATTATCAAATGATAATCATTCAAGAAATAAATCAAGAAAGAAATTTTAAACTTCCTAGAATTGAATAAAAATGGAGGTACAGCATGTCAAAATCTATGCGACACACTGAAATCAGTCCTAAGATGAAGGGTTACAGCACTAAGTACTCACATCTTAATATTTGAGAGGTCTCAAATTAATAATTTAATCATGAATCCAAAGACCAGAGAGGGGAAAAGGAGATATAATGCCCAAGAAGAGAAGACAGGAAGACACAATCAAAATCCAGACTGAAATTAATGAAATAGAAATAAGCAATAAAAAATATAAAGAATTAATGAAATAACACAGTGTTTTTGAAAGGATTAACAACATTGACAAATCTTTAGCCATATTTACCAAAAGAGAGAATCCCAATTAATAAAATTGGAGATAAAAAAGATATCACAATGGACATTGAGAAAATTCCGAGAATCCTAAGGATGTGCTTTAAGAAGCTGTGTTCCACCAGGCTGGAAACTCTTTTAAAAATGGGTAAATGTGGGCTGGAGAGATGGCTCAGAGGTTAAGAGCATCGCCTGCTCTTCCAAAGGTCCTGAGTTCAATTCTCAGCAACCACATGGTGGCTCACAACCATCTGTAATTGGGTCTGGTGCCCTCTTCTGGCATGCAGGCATACACACAGACTATTGTATACATAATAAATTAAATAAATAAATATTTAAAAATGGGTAAATGTATAGATGTATATAACCCACCATAGTTAAATCAAGATAAAGTAAAGAATTTAGATAAATTCAAAATGCCAATATGATAGAAGCAGTAATAAAAAATAAAAACTTCCAACTGAAAAAGCACAAGACTAGATAGATTCAGTACAGAATTCTACCAGACCTTTGAAGAATTAACACCAATACTCCCCAAATTATTCTGTAAAACAGAAAAATGAAGAAAAAAATCATTCCCATGTTCTTTTTACAAAGCCATATAGGTATCACCTTGATAACAAAACCAGACAAAGCCACAACAAAAAGGAAAACTGTAGACTTTCTGATGATGCAAAAATTCTAAATAAATTCCTCACAAATAAATTCAAGAACAGATAAAAAAAAAAACCAAACTTTACCTAACACAATTGAGTTGACTTTATTCCAGTGCTACAGGGATGGTTCAACATATAAACATCAATACACATAATCCATCACACAATAGACTCAAGGATAGAAACCATATGATCATCCTGTTAGATACAAAAAAGATAGAAAAATTCAATGTTTCTTTATGATTAAAAAAGCCTATAGAATCTAGAGATAGATACAGGGGACACCCCTAAACTTAATAAAGGCTCTGTACAGTATGCCCACACCCAACATTATTCTAAATGGAGAAAAAGTCAAAGAATTTCCATTAAAACCAAGAACAAGACAAGTATACCATTATCTCCTCTCCTTTCCTCTTCAATGAGTGAAGTCTTAGAGCAAAAAGACAAGCAAAGAAACAGGGGGACATAAATAGGAAAGGAAGAATCGAAGTATTCTTGTCTACAGATAAAAGTCTATGTATAGAAAAACTTAAAGACTTCACCAGAAATGCCTGCCTCTGATAAGCTTGTGAAGCAAAGTTAACACAAAATAGTAGCCTTCATATGTAAACAGTCCACTGAGAAAGAAGTCAAAGGAAAAGTTACAGTAGCCAAAAATAATATCGTGAAATATATCTAATGAAGGAAATGAAAAGGTACACAATCAAATCTTCAAGGAACAGAAGAAAGAAATTCTACAAAACACCAGAAGATGAACATATTTCCAAACTCATGGATTGGTCGGCCTGATGCTGTGAAAATGACCACACTTTCAAAAGCAATGTACACATTCACTTCTATCCCCATTAAAATTCCATTACAATATTTCACAGGAATTGAAAAACAGTCTCAAAATTCATATGGAAACACAAATGACCCAACTAATTTCAAAGAACAAAAAAAAAAAGAAAAAAAAAAAGAAAAAACCTGCTCATGGTACCTCCAACCCTGATCCCAGGTTGCACCAGAGAGATATAGTAATTAAAACAGCATGGTGCTGGCATAAAAACAGATGCACTGACAATGAAATAACATGAGGACTCACATGTAAGTCCGTATTCCTACAGCCACCTAGTTCTTGGCAAAGAGGTTAACAGTACACATGGAGAAAAGATTTCATTTTCTAGAAATGGTGCTGGTAAAACTAGATACTTAGATGAAGAAAAATGAAAATAGTTGTTTTTCTCTCACCCAGTTATTTTCAACTACAAATAAATCAAGGACCTCACCTCAATGTAAGACCTGATACCCTGAATCTGGTAGAGAAGAAAGTTAATAACATGCAGGAGTTTCTTGGAAGACAAAAAAAAAAAAAATCATGAACAGAACCTCAGTAGCTCAGGCATTAAGAACAACAAATGATAACTGTATCTTCTAGAAATTAAAAAGCATATTTATATCAAGGGTATCATCATTCAAATGAAGAAGCACCCTACAGAAAGAAAAACAATCTTTACCATCTACACATCTGGCAGATAGTTGGTGTCTAGAATATATAAAGAGCTCAAAAAATCAAGAAAAAAAACAATTAAAACATGGGACAGGAAACTAAACAAAAAGTTTTCAGAAGATGGAATACAAATAGCTGAGAAAAAAATCTTAAATTTTTCAACATCCTTAGACATCAGGGAAATGCAAATTAAAACTGTTTTGTAATTTCATCTTACCCCACTCAGAATGGCTAAGATTTTTCAAAAAATGCTAATGTTGGCATGGATGTGAGGCAAAGAGAACATTTATTCACTGCTAGTGGGTGACTCCAGTCCCAGAATTACAAATATTTCAACTCTTCTCTCATTTGTAGATGTCAGCTTTAAATCTTGAATTATGTGTGTTCCACTTTGAAACTATATGGGCTGTAGACAGCATGAAATAAGGGGCCATGGTGAGAGCTTTCAAGGGAGAAGAGATAAACCACAACCTATATAAAGGGCTAAAGGGGAATAATGGAACAAAACAATAGAGATGAATGTGTAGAGCGGTCAGAGAGCAGGGTGAAGGAGAGAAGACAGGGAGGAGTCGTTAACACTGAAGATCTTTGGGGAAAGTTATTTAAAATTTTACTGTTTTAGAAGCTTCCCAAAATCTATACAAACACATAAATAAAATGACTCTAAATGAATTAATTGTACTGTGGATAACCATGACCCTACTAGACACCATAGGCTAACAGTCAGAGTCCAGTACCAGAAATGGTTTACCTATTTTGGAGTTGTTGGCCAGTGAGTTTCCATAAATCCTCAAACATTATAGGCTTTTGTCAACATTCTTAGAACCTTTCCTACTGCCTATGATAAGGCCCTATTCCTGATCCCATACTCGGGATACAGAACATGGAGAATTCAAGCTGGTACTGGCCTAGAAGTTTCATCCTCATTGCTTAGCTTCCTTGGTGCTGGAAGGGCCTAGGCATACTATCAAAGGAGAAAACTAATCAACTTAGTCATCTATAAACCATGAAAGCTATAATAACAACTGGCCTGGCAACAAATGCCCAGTGGTGAAATAGTGGCATGAACATTATTAGAGTAACTAATCACCCTTTTTTTGCATTTAAGACCTGTTTTTTTTTTAAAGAAAAGTCATATCTGACACTGTTGCCATGTCCAAGAACCTGTAGCTAGAGAGGGCCCTGGGGAAGAACCTACTACTTTTACTCTGCTAATTGTTGCAGCATTATTGACTCCTAAGGATTTTTTTTTTGCTGTACCCACCATTGAGTGCATATCTCAATCCTCATCAGAAAAGTTTCTTTCTATAGTAGGTAGTGATTAACACAGAGACCCATAACTGTTCAAGATGCCGACTTCATTGTGGAATAGTCAACTCTAAATTGCACGTTCATATCATATTCCATCTTCCCAAGTCTTAGGGATCATTTTGGAATAAAAGTAGTTAGAGCCAGAGGCAGTGGATGAGTTTAAGTACCAATTTTTTCCAGACACAGCAAGACATTTACACATATGAACCCACGATGGTTGTAACAATATGTATAGGACCAGAAAAAAACAATACCAGCATGGAGAAGGGAGATAGGAGTGGAATCTTATAGCTAAGTGAGAACTCATCAGTGATTAGCAGCTTCTGAAAGAGGAGTTTCCTTCAAGGATGTTGTCCCAGGTAGATGGATCTTGTCTCCATACAATCCAAAGTACATTGCCAACATCAAATGGACTCAGAGTCTTTAAAGAGAGTGAAACCGTGGGGGCACAAAGCTGAATGGGTAGGGAAGGCGAAGTGGATCTGGGAGGAGTAGAGGCAGTGATGTGGTCAAAATGACACTGTCTAAATTCTCAAAGACTTCTTTAAAAGCAAAGTTGTTTGTGTTCCTCTGTCATGAAGAAATTTCATCTCCAAGCTCACTATTTCCCTTTGTTATTTTATGCAGAGAGGCCTTGAGATAACCAGACAGCACCATTGTCACTCTTACTTAACCAAAGCGTTCATCCGTTTCAATATTAAGTTACTAAATTCCTGCCCCTCCCAAGAGGAGAATGGAGACTGTTGAATGCATTTATCATAGTTCTTTAAATGGTTCACTCTCTGGATTACCAGAGCTCTACATGCTATCAAGAGGATCTCTCATAACTGTATGTTCAATCAAATTAGAGAGCCAGCAGCAGATACAACTAAGCCTAGCAGAGAAGTTCACTGCTGTGAGTCTGTTTCCTTAGAACCACTTTTGGTATCACAGCCTGCATTAGCCTTGTATTACATGGTATCAATCATCTAACAATATCTGTCGGCACACTGGAAAGGACTGAGTACCTGGTAGCTCCTGAATCCAAGAAGCTATATGCCATGCCTCGTCAGTCTCAGTTTGTCCCTGAAGGCTTGGAATACTAAAGAACGGCTGATTTTCAGTCCACATTAGAAGACCAAATAAACTGGGTTCCAGTGGAAGCCAGAGATGCAGGCAGCAGCAGCGAGAGCAGCATAGTAGATGCAGTAATCAGGTAGTAGTAAAAAGGAGTAGGCTAAAGTAACATGTCTTCCCACAGGGCCGCTTTATATCGGAGCCACCACCAGAATTTCTGCTCATTCTGGAAGATCTTCTCTATTAGTTGTTGACCCTTTCTAGAAACACCCTTAAAAATCTACCCAGAAGGATCTCTTTGTTGATTCCCAAGACAACAGGGTTGGTAGCTAAGGTTAACTTCTATTCTCTTTTTAAAGGCTATCATCCTGAAATAGTATCCTGTATTCTTTACCTTTTAAACCCAGACTTTTAGATAAGAAAGGAAGGAAGGGAGCTAGAAAAGAGGGGATAAAGAGAAAGAGACACACACACACGGGAGGTGAGGAGGGGGAGGGAGAGAGACAGACAGAGAGAGACAGAGAGACAGAAAGACAGAGAGAGACAGAGAGACAGAGAGAGAGAGAGAGAAAATAAAAAACAACAAAAAGAATTCTCACTGGTTTATAATGCAACCCAGCAGAAGAGTGCTATTAAGGGTGGAAACAATCAGGCCAGGAAAAGGCTAGATAAAAAGCAGCTTCTTCTTCTATCACCATCACAACCTGTCCTCATCATAATGTTTATCAGGTACCCTTCCTGAGATCATGTTCCCAATTACCATATCAAAAAATAAATATTTAAGAGGCCACAGGCCTGGTACCACCGAAGGAAAGGGGTCCCAGTGGAGTCCTGAACTTAACAACCCAGTGACAACAGAAGCCCACACCCAGGGCTTTGAGTTGGTTCAGCCCGACCTCTACCCCATCTGTGACCTGCTGGGATGCTTGAAGAACCAATCCTGTGGAACTAGGATCTCCATGAGTCAGGGCAAACGCAGGATACCTGAGTTATGTGAAGGTCCAGTACTGATGGTGTAGCAAAAGACAGAGGCCTTGGATCAGACCAAAGATTTGATAAACATTTACAAGAACAGCCAAGTATGGACAAAAGTGTGTGCTCTGTGGCACACAACAGCTCCTAAGGCCTCTAAGACAAAACCATAATGTGAAGAAGTGGGAAAGACAGAGGAGCAAAGTGATTTTTTTTAATTTTTACTTCTATTTTTTATTTTCTTTTGGGGGAGGTTACAAGTGTGGAGTACAGACATGGAAGGACTGGGAAATAAATGGGCTTGGGGTAAATGATGTGAAATTTCCAAGAATCAATAAAAATGATAATAAATAAATATTTAACAAGCCAATTGTGATATATCCAAAGCTGGCTCCATCATACATTTTGCAGGAAGCTCATACCCTAAAGAGGAAGAGAAACCACACATACAACTGGTGATAATTTATGGCTGATTGCAAGAAGCATTGCATAAATTACCTCATGCTCGACTATGCTTGATAACACAACCACATGTTCCTGGAAGCAGTCACAGTCTTTTGGGGTCACCTGATCACCTGCTCCGTGCTCCATACTTTCCTGGAACCAGGCTAAAAAAAACCAGCCATAGTGGGGCATCTGCGGTCATGGCAGTGCCTTATGGCACGGCATACCGTAATTTCTGCACAAAATTGGCACATGGCTTCTCTGTCATTCCTCTAGCCATTTCTGTAGTTGATAAATACCCTGGAGGGACCACGGGGATAAGTGTGGTTACAATGATAGCAAGAATTTTGGAAACGGGATGGAGTCACATCCATCAATACAAGACACAAGAAGGGGTGCATAGTGAGTTGGGCAACACGAAGACGGATGCTAGTTGAAAGACAGGAGAGCTTCTGAAGGAGGTGATGCCAAGCTGGGTTTGGAAACTATGGTGCCAGGGAGAGATATAGAGAAGTTGACAATCCTAGAGCCATGGAGACAGGGTTGTAGGAACGACTGTGCAGACCGAGCAGAGGATGAAAGAAAGGGATCAGGAATAGAATGGCAGCAGGGTTGTGAAAAGCACGAAAATCTGGCTAAGGTATCAAAACTTTAACTGAGGGAGACAGAGGCAGCGGTCACGGCAAACAGGTATGGTAAGAAACAAGAAGAGGTGCTGCTGGGCACATACGAACTGGAGGCTGGGCATCACAGACCTCCTACCCATCACCAGCTCCCTTCCTAGGACCAGTGTCCCTGAGACAACTAGACCTCTCTGCTAAAAGTCAATTGCCCTTTTCAGTTTTGTGTTTGTATTTCCTTTACATTTTAGCTTTTAAAATGTGCTTGTTTATCTTCACATATGTGCATTCACGTTTGTCACCCAAAGAAACATCATCCTCAAACACGAAGGACAGAGAATCTGGCCCTCGTTTTGAAGTTACTCCCTCTCAGGAATGTACATAGCTTGGTTTACTGAAAGAACATTGTGAATGATTGGAGATTTAGAGGTTCAATTGAAGGATGACTGCCATAAATCTATTAATGGAGTTAAAAAAAAGTTATAGAAGAGTCAGAAGAAATGTACTAATTAATTAATATTTATACTTTTATGTTCCAGTAAGTACAGAGGTGGTTTATTTTATACTCGAATAGATTTATCCTTGAATTTCAATATTAGCATCATGTGACCAAAGTCAAGTATGCCACACTTACCTAAGTCAGGACAGTCTTGCTAACTAACAATGACTTGAAAACCCTGTAGGAGTAAAATGTATTCCAGCGAACAGAAACCCCCTTCTCACATCATGTCTTATGTGCATTCCCTGTAGATTGAGGCCTGTTGAGGAAGTTCACAAAGGGAAGTCCCAAATCCTAAAACCCACTTTTATAGCCACCAGGCCAACTAACCACAAATGCTCTGGGCTGAAATCCCCTGTGCTGTGAATTTCTCATTAATGATATTTCTCCAAGGTTTTCTGGAATGTGTAGCTCTCCACCTCATTAGAAACGGGAACTTGTCTAATCCCAGAGAGAGCCTAAGGATGGTGTGGACTGCAGAAATCTAAGTCCTACACTTAGGCTGGACTCCCAGAATCCCAGCCTAAGTGCTGCGGTACACAAGACAACCTACAGGCCGCTGGCAACCCCATGCTCTTCAGTGAGGCTGTCCTAACAGATTGCCCTGAATGGGGAAGTCTCAAACATGCCCTCTCTCAGCTCCGAGGCCTGCAGCCTGACAGCTAGGAGTCAGTAGGGACATACCTCCCCCTGAAACCTCTAGGAAGGAATCCTTTTCTTTTCTAGTGCTCTCTAGAAAGTCTTGGCATCTGTCAGCTTAAGACTGTGTAAATTCTATTTGTTTCTGGTTACATCAGCTTAATAGTGTAAATTCTATTTGTTACTGTTTACATACCAAGTATCTTTCCCTTGTATCATCTGCATCCCTCTTTGTTCTTCATGTGAAAACAATAGTCATACAGGAATTAAGGCCACTCAAATTCAAGATGGCCTCATCTTGGTGTCTTTTTCCAACATTATGATTTACCTTTTTTTATTCTTGTCTCTATATTTGTTATTTACAGTTTTTTCATACAATAGATTTTATTCTTTTATTTTCTTCCCCCAGATCCTTCCCTTTTCCCTACCCACCCAACTTCATGTTCTATCTCTCTGAAAGAAAGATCAAAACAAACAAGAATACCCAAAGAGAAAAGATCTTCATAGATTCAGTTTCTAAGCAGCAGGTCGGCATGGATTTAAGGAGATTCCGTGCAATTCACGAGTGGAGGTAAGTAGAGGCAGAGGAGAGGAGAGCACACAGTGTTATCTAATGAAGCTGGGAGCCAACCACATAAAAGACTGGCACACCAATCTGAGAGGGAGCCAGGGGGAACTTGGGAGGGCCTGTAGGAAAGAAAGGGCATGGGGAAATGATATGACTGTGTTTTAATTCAAATATATTTTTAAAAATAATAGACTAAGCACAAAAGAGCTAGAAATCTGCAACAATGCATTGCCATTTGACAAGACTCCAGAGAAGCAGTAAGAATACCATGTCTATTCCAGCCACTGTCCCTCGAACTCATTTCTGGGTTCTTTGCGTATCAGTGAGTTGAGGCAGCATTTCATTCGAGAAGACTTGCATAACAGACCTCAGGAAGGTTCCTGTGTTCTAAAGGAATGCCAACTATTAATCTAATAAGCAAACATTACAGATGCTACCTGCCTATGGATTTGAACTCCCCACCAAGTAGGCTGAGTTGCAGTTATTTGCCCGGCAAGGAAGAGAAAAATTTAAGCCTGAACAATTTCCTTTTCTTTGCCTGCACATGGAAGTGAATGCAAACTCTGCTCAGCCAAACCCAGTTACTCCATTTCATGTGAAATGTTCTGAAGTCACACTGTTTGAGTTTGAGGGATGGAGCCTGGTGTGGATGCTGTCAGTTAGTTCACACCTTACTTAGGGGGTAATTCACTTATACCTGCCTAGTTGCCTGGTTGCTCTCTCTCTCTCTCTCTCTCTCTCTCTCTCTCTCTCTCTCTCGCTCTCTCTCTCTCTCTCTCTGTGTGTCTGTCTGTCTGTGTGTCTGTGTAACTGTGTGTGAGACACCACACACAGGTACTGCCATGTTTCAGTACCCAGAGTGCACAAAACCCATAGACAGCTTCCGGATGGTGAAAGTGAAATTGCTTTCATAAATCCTTAGGTCACAACTGATACTTCATTCTCAAATGATCTAGAGAAGATTTTAGTCATGAAAGCAGACTCTCATCTAACCTTACCACCCAATGATCTCATCCTGCAGGATCCTTGACTCCCTCCTTGATAAATCGGGTTGTGACAGTGATGTGTCTTTGAAGAGCCTTTCTCTTTACTGTCTAATCATAAGGATTTCTAAGCCATAGTCATATCTGATTTCTTTCAGAACAGGGTCAATCTAAGCAAATGAGGCAGCATATTGAGCATAGATTAAATGTTATTTTTCCTTGGTGCCGTCACAAACAGCTATTTCATTCTGGCAGTGCCTTCCCAGGACAATTAGCAGGGTGCATGTGCATCACATAAGCATAAGGTACTGGCTCAAGTGTGCTTTTGCTACTTGTAGGTCAAGTCTCTTTTCAGACAAGACCTCCTTCCTTTGAAAGCAAACCTTGGGTCCATGTGTTTGGCAGATGATTAAAGCAAGCTCTGTTTATAGGTTTTTCTTTGACCCAGTAAAATCAGCAAAAGGGGGGGAGAAAAAAAAACCTGTAGTGACTTTCCTCTCTGCAAAGATTTTCAACTTTAATGAATGTTGTGATGACATTCCAACATGAGCAATTTGGGTTCATGCTGGCAAGCACACCATCATACAGCCTAGCTGGAGGAACTGCATTTAGTGAGACTGCATTTGATTTACAGCCCAGGACTAGATCTTGTCACATGTGGGATGAGCCATTCTCCAAGGCCTGGGCTGAAGGGCTCAGTTTTATCTGACCCTCCCACATCACGTGGCCACCTGGAAACCTGTGCGGGAAGTCAACTTAAACTGCATCAGTTTAAATAACCCAATGGATATTATTGCCTTTTCACTATAATATCTACATAAATCTTATTACATTTTAGAAAAATAAATGCATGACTTTAATTAGTAATTATATAACTGGTATATTACTATATAATTAAGCAATAAACATGCCATTTGCATATACTTGGAGAGACACAACGATAAAATAATAATATTTAAAATATTTTTATTTAGAAACTAAATATTTGAAGGCAAAAAAAATCTGTTTGGAGCTAGATTTCTCTAAAATTCAGATGTGCTTATCACAAAAGAAAAAATATAACCATTGTAAATATTCATGTCAGGAGATAATTTTTAGACTTAAAATTTCTTATATATTGAGACCAGACTCTCAAGACCAGCATGGGTCATAAGTCTTATGTAGTCGTTTTCAGAAATCCATACTTTCAGGAAACACCATAAACAAGACTATGTACAAAGTGTAATATTGAGTTTTAAACATAAAATCTCTAAGTAATAACAAAGTAGTGGACACTAAGTCAAATAATTAAAGAATAAAGAAAAGTTTTTAAATAACTAAAATAGGGAGGTCACAATATCTCTACAGAAGAAAAGAATTTAAAAATAAAAAAGCGGATTAGTTGGGATTTAGGGATTTACTGGTGTACCTGGGCACGTGCTCAATCTGTTGTGTTGTTGACTTAGCTTGTCCCCCCTCACAGCCCCAGGAAGCAACCTTCTTAACACTTTCTTTTAGCCATCTATCTCAAGACTCTGGATTTTCCACTTTCTTCTCAAATTCTAAGGATGGTTTTGGTACCCTTCCAACAAATTTCCTTTTCAAATATCTCAGTAGTACTGTTTTCCAAGATTCAGAATAAAAATAAGTTCAACACACCAGTTAACTGCCCTCCATGAATTCATTCCAGGAATGGGGGAGGGAACTAGGGTTGCTGGGGCAACCCAGGGGTGAGGAGGGCGGTCCTTTGGCCACCACGACAAGGAGAATGCAGCTCTGTGAGAAGCAGATTACTTCCAGAGAGGGTTCCATGGGAGCAGCGACACCTGCTTGCTGACCAAGAAACTCTCCTCAGCCAACACAGCGAGAGCAAGGATTCTCTTTCCTGATGCGAAATTTTGCCACCAAGTTTCAAAAGCGTGCTTCACGCAGGGAACCCAGGCCTCGTCTCGGCAACCTCACTGTCCATGTAATGAGGAGTTAAAATCAGTACCACTTGCAGCTCGTTTGGAATTTACGGCTTCCCCAACTCCAGTTTTCTGAACTCAGAATCAAATTTACGGCCTGGAACACAGCATTTCCTACAGGAAAAACTTTGAAATGTACAGGAGAAAAGAAAATGGCTCTTGGAGAATATTAAATATCTCTTACAAAACACCACGCTGATGAGTAAATGTGAGTGTAAATGAGTCCGTATAAAAAGCGTTGGGTTTCCATTGAAATGCCCAGGGGCTTAAGAGTTAAGTGGGAAAGGTTCGTGAGGAAGTGTGTCTTAGGTTATGGCAAATGCAAAATGTGTGCAGAGGCATTTCGAGAGGCTTTTCATCGATTAAGAAGCCACCACTTTAACCTCCTCAGTAACTAATGAACTAGACAAGTAAAATTTATGTGTCAAATCAATGCAGTTCAGGAACATGGATAACAAATCTTGATCTACAAACTACAATTAAATACAAAATATTAGCAGTTGCCCTGGAGTAAATTCCAGGCTCGAAATAAGTTGTGAATTCGGCCATGAAGAAGAAGAAGGCACTTACAGAATTTGATTTTATTTAAAAGTGGTTTTGAAATTATTTTCAGTTTATTCATCTAAGGATGGGAAGGGGAAATAAAACCGAATCAACCATATTAAGTAGGTCAAAGTCTCCTCCTTTATAGTCCTAGAGGAAGAAGAAAGAAGTTAGACTTCTGTGAAGCGCAAAGCTAAAATAAAACAGAGAACGGTGTTGCAGAATTGCATCAAATTGCAAGTTCTGCATGTGGCTGTGCCCCCTCTTTGACACAAAGAAATATAGTGCCTCCTTTACGTCCAGTCGGCCCTGCGTTTTATCTCTGACGATTTCATGCATGTACACAATGTATTTAGATCGAACCTGCTCCTCCCTCTCTAACTCCAGCTCCTCCTGAAAGCCCCTCCTGAAAACATCCCTCTTCCAGCTTCATGTCCTCTTCAGTTTTCTCTTAATTTTTAAAAGCACACTGAGTTCAATTAGTGCTGCCCATATGCCCGTGAGTGTGGAGCCAACCACTGGAGGATGGCCATGCAGTGTCCTGTGGGCATACCGCTAAAGAAAATTGTCTTCCTCCCAAGAACCATTAACTGCCATTGGCTCTTGGGGGGGTGGGGGGTGGAGGCTTGTGAGCTCCTCCCCTACCCATGCTCCAATGCTATCTGGTTTGATCTTGAGCAGATCCTGTGCAGACACCCACAGCTGTTAGAAGCTCATGAGGTCAAGCATTTTGTCATGGCCAACATTGTTTCTCAGTAGGCCCTCCACAGCCTCTGTCTCACACATATGATGGGCACATTTGCTCAGCGCATGAATGAAAGAGACACCAGGAGCTGTCACTTCCTTTTTATCGAGACTTTATTAAAATTTCCCCAAACGCTGCGCCGTCTGCTCCAGAGATATAGAGCGTAACCAAAACCTCTAGTTTCCAGAGGCTGACGATGTCAAAAAAAGAAGACACACAATAAACGGATCCAAAAGAAAGAAAGAAAGCAGCAAGAAGGTCTGGAAGTGTATACTAAAACATTCATGCAGTCTACTTATGTGATGAACCCTCCGTAAAAATTTTAGCACACACTTACAACCTTTTAACTTTATCTACCACCTCAGTAACATCTGTCAGTCGGTCACTGTCATGGTCCAAGTGTGTCTTCTGCATTTATACTTAGTGGTCCTACAGGAAGCTTCTTAACAACAGAGTCAATTTCAAGAGTCATGCTTGTCTCAATCCTCATCTATTATTTGCATGACATTATATGTAATAATTATTTGTTAACTTTTTTAGAAAGCAAAGAATAATTGTGAAACATGTTTATTAAGCTTTGTAAATTATTCTATTAAGCCAGATGCATAACCTTTAATGTAATAAATTCATAGTTCACCAAAACTGTTGGTTAACATTCTCTCAGGGAAAAAATGGAAAAAATGTTACCCATGTGTAATAAGCTTAATTCTCATAGGGATCTATGCAGAATTATGCATGCTTTTGTTTTGGTTGGTAAGGATAGCCCCACCCTCAAATGTGTTGCATAGAAGGACAATTCTTCCTAAAGGTCCCAAATGCTCCTGGGAGGACAAATTAGCTGAAAATCATACCCCTCACATTTTCACTATGACAAACACCAACTCTGACCATAATTTGCTTGCAGCGTTCCCAAGCAAAATGCAATTCTATGGAGAAATTACAATGCAAGAGGGAGGTTCTTGCTAAGACTTCTGAGAAACATAAGCTTCACAGTCAATCCATTGTGCTTTCGGTTCTTATTCTAAACAGAATCTAGTTATTTAGTGAGATGGGTGGGTGAAGTCAAAACCAAGCCAATTTTAGCCTAATACTATCAGCAAGAAGAAAGCGGTGCTGAGTGCGTGTGCGTAGGATTCCGAGTTGCCTTTTCAAATGGTTCCCTTGACAAATGGCTAGAGTCCAAGTGAATACGCATGGAGGAAGTATGAAAATAGCACTTTCCAAAGCTCCCCAATGGGGCCTATTTATGGAGCATTCCAAAATGCTGTAGCTAAGACCAATTACAAATAGACCATGTTTTCGAGAGTTGGCATGAAAATGGAATGCCAACCTTCAGTGTAAATTTGGGGTTTGAGAAAAGGCAATGCTGTAGACGCTACTTTTCCCAAGCAGAAGGTACTTCCCAACATGACACTGGAGTGGCACTGTGAGCCATCAGAATGAAACCCCTCAGATGTGTCAAAGCTGGGGAAACCAGGCGACTTCCTTATGCTTCAGGTTGCCACACACAGAAACAAGTCATATCTTTACTTGTATAATGTTTTGGAGAATGAATGAGTACTCAGAATTTCTTCAATGTATTTAATGCCCCTTCTCCACCATTCATCTCCTGCAACATTTACAAAGCATTTCATAAATACTAGCCATGGTGCTGAGAAAAGGGAATGTAATGGTGATACAGACCCTGATATCAAGGACCTTTCTAAGTAGCAGAGGAGGCAAATGCACCCCAATATGACTATTCTAAAAGAATAGTTCTGCCAAGCAACTTTCCCACTGGGCCCTATTGATACCTTGAATTGGATATTTATTTGTCGTCGGAGCTGCCCTGTGCAGTATTGAATATTTAACACCCCTTGATCTCTACCAATAGCTTTGCCGGGATCCAGGTACCATGAACACCTTATAGAGGTGACAACCAAAACTATTTCCCTAAACTTTCACTTATTCCTAAGAGGTAATCTCAAGACTAGTTGTTAGCTAGGGCATAAATTGTGACCCAAGATTGAGAAAGTATCAAAAGTGCAGTCCTTATTCCATCTAGAGGAGTTACAGATGCTTTCCCCGAGTTTTGAAATTCATTTGTCCAACCGATACAGGAAGGCCAACAGAGTGTCCTAGCTAAAGCAATAAGACAACAAAAGGAGATCAAAGGGATATAACTTGGAAAAGAAGTCAAACTTTCACTATACGCAGATGATATGATAGTATAAATATGTGACCCCAAAAATTGACAAGGGAACTCACACAGCTGATAAACAGTTTCAGTAATGTGGCAGGATATAAGATTAACTGAAAGCATTAAATTTAATGAGAAGCAACATAGCTATCTTTCCAAGTACCTATTCTCTGAAGTGTATGGAAGTTCATTGAATGGTATAGACTACGGGTCTGTTAATTTTGGTGTGTTAGATGTTTATTCATTTGCAGTTTGTTTCATATAATAAGGTTTATAAAAATATTTGAAAAGAGCCTCTGCCAGATCCAGAGATCCAGATCATGCATGAAGATAAATAAGTGTTCCTCAGGAGATGGGAATGCATTTTCATGAAGAAGAACTGTGTGGTCAGGAAACTAGGCATTCGGTGTCTGTGGCAAAGCTAGACAGCCGATGATGACCCAGTTCCAGAAAAGCCATGGGTCTCATGCCAAGGGATTCAGGGGCTTGGTTTTCACTCTGTGGGTGATGAGAGGCTACTGAAAGATTTTAAGTAAGAGATTCGTATGCATGAGTCACAAAGACTGCGTGTTCAGTTGGCAAAACAGTTTATGGGAAAGTCAAACATCCTGTCAACTACTGCCTGGCCCATAACAAATAACCATTGTGTCTGGGTCTCCTCCCTGAACGAGTCTCGCAGATGATGTCTCAGAATCAAGTTCCCGGGGTTTAGCCTGCCTTCAAGAAAATTCATTGCTGTCCTTCTGTCTGTTGGATTTGACTTTACAGCAGCTGTGAGACGCAGGTTCACTGCTGGGTTGCTGGAAATCCTGCCATCGGGCAGCAAAAGAAAGAAATACGCATGGAGGAGAAACCCAAATGGATAAAGGGATTTTCAGAACTCTGTTTCACTCATGCCCTATTTATTAAATTCCAGGATAGAAATTTCCCTTCTAGAAAAAGGAACTGCACTTCTTGGATCTAGGTGGCCTGTGGCAGCCTGCCAGACTCCCAGATGAAGTAGAAGTCATCACAAAATGCTTTACGAATGAGAAACATAGGGGCTGCTCAGTGCTATTTGGCCCTCTGACATTAATTCTCATTATCTCAAAATGCAAACATGCTCAAATTTCCAGCAGATGAAATTATTTTCTCCTTGACATCAGACACAAAAGAAAGAAAAGTAAACAGAGAACAGTGACAGCCGTGAGCTGGTGATCGTTTCTCTTTAATATTTCAAATTCAATTCTGCAGCAGCCTGTGTTTCATGCTAGCGATTTGGATAGGAAGATTGCCATCATGCTCTGATGAAAGTCTTGCCTTTCCAGTTAGCTTAATTAAGGGAAGGAGAGGAAGCCAGGAGGAAACGGTCTGCTTTAGATCAGAGTTGGAGTCTTGGGGTTTGCAAACACACCGCAGACTGTTGTTGTTTCATGTTTTCAACATTTTTCTAATGCTGGGTAGAAAGTCCAGTTCCATTTTCAAAATATGCTAACCCCATGGGTCTGGGGACTTTACATTTCATTAAATGTGTATGATTTCTGAGACAGCAGACAAGAGTCAAAAAAAAAAAGTCTGTAGAATTGTAGGTTTCCACACAGACTCCAAACTTCAAGAATGGATGGGCAGTTGTCAGTGCAAGACGGAGCCTCTGGTCTCAAAGCTCCTAAGCATATCCTAAGCATAACAGAAATTGGGCTGTTTAACAACCTCAGACCACATCTAAATGCCTTCCTGTGCAACTCCACCTGCTATGGTGACTGTGCTAAAGTGGCCTTCAGAATGCCAACTTGATGCCCGGATGGTTTGCTTCTCCTCTGCTCTATGATATACTGCTTCTGTGTGTCAGCTATATACTCAGCATGACCAATCATCTTGACTTGTCTGGGAATTTCTTGATTTTGCTAAGAACTTTGGGGGTTAGCCCAAAAAGCCCTTTTTCCTAGCTCTAAAACATTTCTGAATCTATAGGAAAGCAAAGTAATCAGATGACTCTTTTATATTGCATGCAGCAAACAGTAACTTGTGGGGAGAGAATGGTGATACATTAAGCAGGCTAATGTTGTTTGGTCATAAATATTTACGCTTATATGTGTTCAAAATTTTCCTCGTTTGTTCAATTTTTGAAACTGACACTTGAGTCAGTCAGTGTTGGGCAAGATAAAAGTTTCCGTTTACTATTAATAGTGCATAAGAAGCAACAAAGTGATGCCAAAGCGACCAAGCATTTTAGCTCCTAGTATTCCAGCAATAAAATGTCTCTCTTCTCATGAGCAATAACACATTTTATATGCACACAAGGGTCCTTTGGGGGATGGACACCATAGTGGGCATTCTATAAGTAGGCTTGCCATTTCAAATGAGAAGTTTCACACAGTCCACTCAAAGGCAATACACATATTAATGTACACATCATAGAGCTGATGTTCAGTGATGGATACTTAACCATAGACCTCCATTTCCTAAATGGTTGACTTATTGAAACATTGGTTGATCACTCACTCTAACACTGCTCTACATTAAAACAAGAATGACAATGGAAGAGGTATGAAGATCTTAACAATAGTTACTTTCTTCATCATGGAGATCTGCTGATGCTAATTTCTTAAAATCAGTCTTGGGAGAAATTAGAATTAAAAAGTAGTTTAACACCATCTAAGTATCTATACTGAAAACATTATAAAAGAAAACACTGCATATAACAGTATCTGGAAACAAAATAAGCAACTCAGAAACCTTAAAAATAAAATTAATAAATAAAATAATAGGAAAGCCTTCTTACAAAAACAAATGTAGCTGAAAATTTCAACTATGTGTTACAAATGACTGATATACTGGAAACAACCGTATTTTTTTTTTAAAAAAGACTTTTTAAAGAAATGAACTTAGCTAAGGTAAAACTTATTTTCAAATCATGCACTGACTTAAATGCGAATTTCAACCATTTTTTTTACAGGTTTTACACAATTTAAGTTGCATCACAAGCAAAGTATTGAATTCAGTATTTTCTCAAGAAATTTTCAGTCAGCTCCTACTCCATGGCTGATATTCCACTAATGGTTTTGAAAATACTAACTAAATAAACTATTGCTTAAATCTAGGATTATTAAAACAGCTTAACTTTTTAGAACAGTTGAGCGAACGAGAAACTACAGAACATGTTTAAAAAGCTGGCAGTGTCAGAGGGTTGAAGAAGAGCCTCCAGGAACTGGTGCATTGAACAGGAGCACATGAACCATTCGCAACTAATTGTCTCAAGCTGGAAGTAAAATCTGACAAAGATATCAGAAAGGAATAAGGGATGAGAGAGAGAAAGAGAGAGAGAGAGAGAGAGAGAGAGAGAGAGAGGACTAGAGGCTACTTTAATTTGATGATTACATGTAAAACCTCCAAATCATATTGAATCCGTGCAATTTCAACAATATATAATAATAAAGAAACTAATGTGAGATCTAAGTTTGGAGAGGAAGGAGTCACTTTCTATTAGTTAACTGCCTCATGTCACATGTCCATTAACTTGCCAATTTTATATTCAGAAAATTATAAATCGGTTGGGCAGAGTGGTACACATGGAAGGTTTGGGAAGGAAGATCCTGAAGTCTTCCTTATGCTATACAATGAAAAAATTGTATACCCACTGTGTGCTATATAAATATTGTATATACCCACTGTGTGCTATATAAAAATGCTGTCTTAAGAAAACAAAACAGCAGCAATAAAAATATACATACCAAAAAAATCTATAATCTTAATTCAATTTAAATAAAATAAAAATGAAAGGTTTTTTTTCCTAACAACTTCACAGTGACCTCTAAAACTGAGGTGAGAAAATACACGGCAAGGTAACAAAATAAAATATTTAGAGTGAAAAACAGAGAGAGAAATATATCTGCAAAATAAGAAGTGAGAAGGAGGAAATAGAAGCCCATTCTCACAATACATCAATAAACACAATAAGACCTCTCAGCAGAGATGCGTACACACCAGGATTTCATATTCCTTATATCTAAAGGCCCATGAGACAAGGCCTAGTCAACGGGACGTCAGCAGAATTTAAGGACACAGTTTTGTGTCTTACCTACAGGAAGGTACAGAGGCCTTCCTGTGATCTCCTGCTCATTCCTCATAGTTTCCAGTTGACAGGTGCTCAGAGAAGAACAATGTGGTGGAAAGAGCTCAGATTCCTAAGTCATCAGCTGGTGGAGGGAATAACAACAAAAGAGCCACGCAGGAAGTGAATGCATCCTGATGCACATGTTAACAGGCCATTTGGATTTGGATGCTGGTAAAAGAACAAAGATGGGCGTTACTTGTCAATTTCTGTAATAAAGACTCTCCCTGTGGCTGATCTCAGGCAACCAAAGTACTCTCTCTCTCTCTC